>CAJNOQ010004813.1:0-16654 GCA_905250885.1 Didymodactylos carnosus | reverse complement strand
GAAAAGCGGTTTTAATACTAGTTCAGGTTCACCTGAGTAGATAACACTGCCATATGTCAATAATGAATATATAAACGATTTATATAATTGATCAAGAACCGGCGTTAAAAAGATGCACTTAAATTTGTTTAAAGCTCCTAGAATTAAGTTACATTTTCTGATGATAAAAGAAATGTTTTCTCCAAGAAAGCGATGAGGAGAACCACAGGCCTATGTGTTTATGTTCCTGAACGAGATTCAAGGTATAACCTCCCAACATTAATGACCCTACAGATAGTCTGACAGAGAAACCCATCGTTACACATTTTGGAAGATTTAAAGGTAAGAGCCATCTTAGGACCACTGATAAATCTAAATCAAATCATCATGTAGGGTTGCGTCTACAGCTTGTGGGTCTGGATCACTACAATATAATAGAGTATCATCAGCAAACATATGTATCCTGCTTGATAAATTATTATCAATAGCATCTGTATAGACCAAGAAGAACAGCGGGCCTAAAATGCTTCCTTGGGGAATACCGCAGTTAATGGAGAGAAAGTCAGATGACTGACCCTCAGCGATTGTTACTATTCTTCTATTATTTAAATAGCTTTCGATTCACCGCAGAAGCAATCGTGACGCACCTTTCCTCTCAAGTTTATATGGAGGACCACGATGCCAGACCTTATCAAAGGCCTTTTTGAAGTCAAGAAAAACAACCTCAACGTTTTTGGAAGATGCGCGATCCTCATAGATTGAATGTACTAATTCTACTAATTGATGGACTGTTGAATGTTTTTTCCGGAATCCACTTTGGAAGCCAGAGAGTAGTTTGTTTACAGATAAGTATTGATAAAGCCTTTTATAAACCACACTTTCTAAGACCTTAGACAAAGCTGGTAACAATGTTATCGAACGATAATTATCAGGAATAGTGTAGTCACCACTTTCGAATAGAGCCCTGATGTAACCTATTTTAAAGGAATCAGGAAACACACCACTTTCTAAAGAAGTACGACAAATGTGCGCATATATAATTTTCCATTATGACAGAAAAATAACTAGAGCGTTTAAAGCACTAAGATAGGTGAAAATGATTATATCTGTCTAGTATTTCGACAATTGTTCTATATAGGCATATTTTTGAAAAGCGTGTTTATAGCTTATTTTGAAGCCGAGAAAGTTCTGTATGTTACTATGTATGTGCTTTGCCCAAGGACTTTGAAGTCGAGCGGGAAATTTGCGGAAAAAGGTAAATGGCTTTTGTTGAACTGGTGGCGAAAAATGAAAAAGAATTGTTTTTTCAAAGACATCAGAAGGAATTTTTGAAAGTGGAAAGTGAAAATGGAAGCATTTCTGATCATTTTCATTCAACATCATACAAACATTTTCAACATACAAGGGCCATTTTCTAGCAGAAACCGTTTGCCGTACTTTGATGACACATTGAATATTATGTTTCAACACAGAATATTGTCAGCTATATTTTGAGTAAGAAAACACTCTGAATTCATCATGTTTCGTCAATTTTAAACAGGAACTTTTTTAAAGGTCAAAGAGTTGATGTTTTCAATATTTTCTATAACAAACTATTGAAAGAGTTTGAATTAAACCCAACTCATGATTTTCCAAAAATTGCAAAAACGTGTACATATTTATCGGCTAAAAGTCGAGCATCAAGAGCCTGTTGTGCGCTCTTTCGCAAAATACGTACAGCATGATGGTACTGTGTACCACTCAACGGAACAGAAAAAAATATGCTAAGATCGTCTGCATAACATTGAGTCGAATATAATAAATAAAGTTGGCAAAAGGACTGAACCTTAAGGAGTACCCCACTCCAACAAAAATGATGCGGATCGTAAATTTCCCAAGGAGATATAGACAGACCTTCCTTCAATCAGCTACAGACCCATAGTCGAAGACGAGGGTTGACTTGATGTCGTGCCAGTTAGATAAGATAAGATTTATTTTTACTAAAGAGCAGGATATCACAAAAAAAAGAAACAAAATCTTGTGGCATCCGTGGATACCCTGTGATAACCTAAAACTAAAAATTTTAGCTAGCAAGGCAGCGTGCCAAATCCGATCAAGGCCGACACAAAGTCAATCTTCCTTCCCGGTCTACCGGACCAGAGAGCGATGCGCACTTGCGTGAAGAGTGATAATACTCGAGCCTGGAGACGAACTCCTGTTGAAAATAATTTTAATCATATATTCCCTCTTTTCTTCCTTTCCGATTGTACATTGTGAGCATTTTTATCCGTGCGAAGTAGAAGTTAGTGATAATAAAAGGCCCTTTGATGCCAAAGGAATGTATACTGAGAAGGGAAATCGATCAAGTATCGTAAATTCGCGACATTTTCAACCTTTTCTACTAGCTCTTTACACAAGGTTTTATCCACTACTCATACGAGTGTAATAATTTGTTTCCATCGTTTTCTGATGCACATATATCTAGAGAACATTATTTCTCTCTCACATTTACTTGTTGATTTAAGCATAACACAACGTTTTCTCTCTTTTTCTTTAAATACATTATGTATTTCTGTTCTCTTTCATTTGCTTTTGATAAAATGGTTTCTGCTTGTTTTTTGTCTCGTTTCTTTCATAGAGTTGTTAGTATTAACATTAAAAATAAATTGTATGTAACTTAGAAACAATCTAACGGTAAGGTAAATAAAGAGCAAAGAGTTTCTGCGACAAAATAATTTAGAGATATAGTCGAATCTCTTTCTATCCTAATTTTAGGCGTAGTCTTCTCATCAAAATGATAGGGATATTTTTCTTAGCAGACGATGCATAAGTTTTACACAAAATGTCGAACACTGTTTCTTCGTGTTTTCACTATTCCGGAGATATCGCTTTCTTTTTGTTTGAAAGAGTAAAGTCTGAACTACAAAATGTGCATCAGTTTCTCTCGCAAAACTTTATTGAGAAAAAATTCAAAAACTAAATATCACGAGAAGTGTTCTCTCTCTATCTTCTTCGAAACGATTCTTTTCCTGTTTAAAGATGAATTTGAAGATACTGATTGTTAGATCTAAGAGTGTTTGAAATTCTTTTGAACAGTGTGCAATAGATTTTCGTGGATTCGCTTATCTGGTTACCGGTAGAAAATCAATTACTTAACATTGATTGTCAGTTCTTGAAGTTGACCAGTTAAAAATCCTTGAATATAGAAAGTTGAAGCTACAAAAAAGACATGACTATATGTTTAATCCAATTATCGTTATGGGACATTGCTTAAAATTTCAAGAAAGCATCCGCCAACTAAACCACACTGCTTTATTAAATGAGATAGAAAGAGGTCCAAAACCAATAGGGATAGGTTGTAAGGGACCTTGATTTTCTTCGGTTCGAGTTGTATCGGATTTTAGACGAGCCTCAGGCCTTGCACTGGGTGGCTTTGGTAGTCTTAAGGACGAATGGATAATAGATCATGTTGAGTCTCGTGGCAATATTTGTTTTTAGAAAAAGTTTTAAGAATCTACCGAAAACCCAGTTTTACGAAAATTAGGGTTTTCAGGCGGTTTTCACCTAATATTAAAAATTTCATTATTCACTCAAAAAACATCAGAACAACTTCAAAACTTCAGAATGTAGAGTATTTAAGCTATTATATATCCTACTTATAGAAGACCACGAAATAAATTTTAAAAAACCCTAAGGTTTTCCAAAATCCGATAGAGACAAAACACTCTATTGGGGGTCGCTGATTAATCGAAAAAACGTGAATTTTCACTAATCTTTGTACTTTTTGATTTTCTCAAAAACTATGAAACTTCTATGACTGGTTCATGGTGCATTTGAAAGAGAGATGTTGACTCTATAAGATCATGCACTTAGACATAATAATATGCTTAGCTATCTAGGATTAAATGATAGAAAACTAAAACATTTCATATTGTAAAATATGCATTTTTTCCAGTATTTTTAAAAAAAAAGATCACGTATATGGCAGTCCCGAAATAAATCTAGCTTGATTTCGTAGAGCAGACAATTCTGCATCGATCCATATACAATAGAACATCTCGTCGGCCCCCAATAGAATGTTTTGTCCCTAGTCTCTTAACAAAACACTTTCAGAGAGAGTTATTGCAAGTTTAGTGGTCATTTTGAATGCTCTTTCGAATGATGTATGAATAATTAAAAAGAAGAATTTGTCAGCGGACAGTATGTTCGGTGCAGTGGCGGAGGCTCTCTCAAGATGCCACGTAACAGTGATGATGCTCTTTCTCGGTACTGAGTATACACATAAATTACAAATCCACGTATACTTAAAAATTCTGAGTTCTGCCCGACTCGATCTGACCAAAATACTTTTTGGCCCAAGCCCGTCCACTGTATAAAATTTACTGGCTCGTTCCGTCCCAGCCAGGGCAGTCCCGTCCCGGTCTGATCAAAAGTTCGACTCGTGCTGATCTCTGTTACATATATACATGAGCTTTTGACATTTGCTTCACACTTGTCACATTTTTCTTTACGGAAAAGAGAAAAGAAAACAGTTATATTCTCGCATATTGTTCTTCAACTGGCAAAATGGCAAAACAGAAAGAAGAAGAAAACGAAAAAACATAATCTCATATATTTCAAAATGAGTGGTAGCGTAGTCTGAAAGTGTAAACATATCTTGTTAGACTTCAACATCTTTACCAGATTCATGTTAATTAGAATCTTTTTGTCATCTACTAGTGTTTGAAGAAAACATCTTATTCATCTAATTGATAGTAAAAGAGTCTGAATATAGGTCTGATCAAACAGAAATTCTTTTCCGTTTCATAGTTTTATTTTCATAATAATTATCATTCCTTTTAAAAATATTATGTTAATTTTTAAGCCCCCTACTTTCCTAGGCGAAAATTATGAAAATCTTAGAAAAATCTTATATACTACAGTCGATAGAAATGCATACTGTAAGTATAAGATTCTTATTATTTGCAATATAAGAATCTCATAAGAACTGAATAAGATTTTCATAAGATTTTAGTATAGAATTTTTTTATAAGATTCTTATAATCTTATAGTGCCTTATGAAAAATGTTCAAAAATTTCAAAATTCAAAACTTTACCCTCGTCCCTCATACTCACAAAAAAAAGTTTTCTTTTTTTTAATAAATTTTTATTGGAATCTCATGAATTCCTTACATAAGCATCTTATAACCACAGTATGCATTTCTATCGACTGTGAAATTAAGATTTCTATAAAATTCTGATAAAAAAAGTATAAGAATCTTTTATAGGATTGGATCTCTAGGGTTTCAGAAAAGTTTCTGTTTCATGTCTTTCCTTCTTCAAAAAAACATCTTTTCTAGAAGAACGAAAAAAAATGTTTTTGGTAGCACCACGCCCCTACTCTGAAATGCTAGGTACGCTCCTGATGGTAAACAGGAATGTATTTTACAAAACAATGTAAAATGAAGATGTACGTCAAAGTTAAATTTTAGCTTTTATATTTTTACCGTATTAATGTTGAATTTGAAAAAAAATACTTTCAAAAAATTAGAAGAACGAATACGACGGAAATTTGAAGTTCTGAAACCGAAGTGTTCAGATCAAGACGTACGTCACATTTAAGTTTTTGCTCTTACATTGTTTTGTGAAACACATTCTTGTTTAACATGTATGTTTTGAGTTTCTGTAGTGTAAAGAGAAACCTGGGTCGCTATACTTTTGATTGTCATTAAAATAGTCTTGAAAAAAGATATCTCTAAAGAACAAAAATGTATCATAAACATATTTTTCTTAAAAAAAATTTCTCAGCGTGTCAAAGGAAAGTACTTTTTGACTTCTTGAAGTTTTTTGAAAAATATCTGAAAAGTTTCAGGCCGCCTGAATTTGAATTTTAGACTTTCACTGTTAGCTTAAAGATCACAGCAAGGGTACGCTGAAAAACTCAATGATAATTACGTACAGATACTTTTGAATATGTTTAGAACAGAATCCACGATGAGCTCGGCAATTGAGGAGAATTGTCGAATAATCGAAGAAGAGAAGAACACGCTGACAAGCGAGCAGTTGAATGAATATTATGATACTTTTGCTAAAGAATTGATTATTATAAGAGATCATAGTGACAGTGAAACATACACTAATAACCTCTATCAAATCATGGTAGCTACCAATGACATGGATCAATTGATATTAACCGAAATATTTGAGACAAGTCAACAATTCTTCACTTTATTACGTGATTTTTTGATTACATTGTTCATAAAATGGAGCAAACATGAATCGTTAACGGAAGATGAAAAATATTTGATACGTGAAGTAGCTGATCTGTTTGAAATAATATCTTCAAATTTCAATGATATGAACGTTGAATTATTCAAAACACTTTTACTCAACGATAGATTTATTGTACCAATCAACTCATGTATTCGAAATATAATATTAAAAGGAGACCATTCAAGTGATGATGGATTAGTGAGTCTAATTTATATTGTGAGAGGATTTATAAATATTTCTAAATGGCGGGATGAAATGAAGGATCATCCTGTACTACTCTCTCTACTGAATTCGGTTGTCGAGTGTTTATCTTCATCATATTATTTTACTATATTTCAAGAACTTGATGTTAACTGTTTAGAACTGACTAATATTCAGTGTTTTCTACTAACTACTTGTCCTGAATATATTGGCTGGTGTACAGCGGCGAAACACGAACAAACATGTGCTACTATTGCTCGGATACTGCTTCCCAGATCCATTGTATTATATGACAAATTCATGGTATCTATAAATGAATGGAGTAGTTTAGTCACCCAATGTTTTTCAATACTTGCTAATTTGCTAGAGGTATTAGCCTACTTTGAACCGATCATAGAAAATTACTTTGATAATCATATTATACTTATTGACCGCACAGTTTGTGTCTTGAATAATTCGAAACTATGTAATCGTATTATCGATTCGGAAAATTATGACAAAGATGCTAGTTTTCTTATTGAAAATTCGGTGAGATATTTGTTCCATTTGACATTTGAACCAAACATTTTATGTATCATGAAACTCAAGAATTTAGCTACCACAATAATGAACTTAACGCATGCATCATCGTACGTAACACAAATGACATCCTATCGTCTTCTCGCAAATATTTTAAATGAAAATGATTTGAAAAAATTAACAAATGCCGATCTAATAACATCAATGTTTATAAAGTATTTGAAAGGGGCGATTGATGACAGATATCAGTTCTGTTATGGCTCTCCTCTCAATGGCATACTGCTCAGTCTAAAATGTAAGTATTTTATCGCATTCTGCAAGCTATCTTTTCTTTATTTGTATTAATACAGCGCTTGTTCAACACGATCAAATTAAACAGCAACTGGTTGAGCAGAGAGGCTTACCTCTGCTAATTCGATGCGCCACAGAAGAAAAGTTTGATCCTACCAGAGTTCAGCAACAAGCATTGAATATTCTATGGGCAATGACATTTGACGATCAAGCTGCTAATATTCTAAGACAAAATGCAAACTTTTTAAGTTACGTCAAATCTCAGTTATCATCAGACATTTCCGAAACAAAAAAAATTGCTGAAGGAATTATTTGGAAACTTGAAAAAGAATCGCAGTTTGTAGCACAACAGTCATCACTGTCTGGAGCATTGAGTAAAAACAGTTCTCGGTATAAACACGATGTGATGATAAGTTATTCTCATACGGACAAGGATCTTTGTTGGCAAATTCAAGAGCAATTAGTAAAGGACAAATACCGTGTGTGGCTTGATCGAGATCAAATGTTTGGCTCAACAATGCAGGCAATGGCCGATGCCATTGAGAACTCAGAATTTGTGTTTATCTGCATGTCTGATGCTTATAAGCAGAGTTCTTATTGTCAATCAGAAGCTCACTATGCATTCGAGAGACAATGTCGACTCATTCCATTAATTATGAAAAAAGATTATCGACCAGATGGCTGGCTAGGAATTATCACCAGCGGGAAAATATACATCGACTTTCCCAAAACTGATTTTATAACAGGTTACAGGAAACTCATCACAGAAATGAATCGACACAGAAATATAATTGACTCAAACGAGAACCGTGCCCTCAAAGGTCATGATATTCATCAAGCAGATAGTACCATGTAAGTATATCGTTAAAAAATACATTAAAGCAGGTCTCACCGAGGACTATTTTAGTAGATCCCGGACGAAGGATGAGTTCGATGTAAAAATTTCAATGGATCAATGGACAAAAGATGACGTTCAGAAGTTTTTAGAAGCCAAGGATTTGGATATAATGAAACCTTTATGTAAAAATATGAATGGTGAACGATTATCTGAATTATACAAAATGTGTATCGACAATTCGGAATCAATGTTTCAAACTTTAAAAACGGAACTCTATGATCTTGAGAAGAAAACACTACCAGTTGGTAGCTATTTAGCATTCAAAGCTGAGCTAAAGCCTTTTTGTTCACCAGCGAAACATCAACCGATTTTGACACATGCACTTCCAATAGCTACAAAAAGGTCTAATATGTGTGATATTATATAACTTTTATTATTAGGCAAGTTTAGAAAGTTTTTCAATATATTCTGATTTATTTTTATCTCGATAATTACACCTAACACATCACTGATAACTTCATTTCAAAAAGAATAATTAAGATCTTAACCAATCTCAATATACGAACTCCTTGAACCTAAACTGAGACGAACTGAAAGTATTTTCAATCAAATATGTAGAAAAATTGTATCCTAAAACAATTGTGTTCTAAGAAGGTGCCATTGCAACTTGTAAATCAGTCGTTCCGCGCAACGTGTCGATGCGTTACTTCTTGCCTTTTTTGTTAATCTTAAAATATTTGAATGGGAGACCGTGCAGAGTTGAGAGATGTCATTTTGTAGCTAAGAGTGTGCTCTTCAAGCCTGGTCGAGACTCATTTCAGAGGATATGCTCAGTTTTCTGCTGTAGTTCAGTTTTACAAGAGCTCTAATCCAATTTCTAATGAAATGGGACTATTAGAAATTCCATCGTATCAGAAAAATAGTTCAATATTTTACATTGAGCTTCGTATGGATTTTGACGATCACACTTTTAGTTACAGAAAAAGGTGTCTTTCAGCTTTTCACGATGTTTTCTTTAAAATTCTATAAATGGAATGACGAAAAGGGTAATGCATAGACATTTCGTTGACCGTTATGCGAAATGGCTGTAAAAGTCAACTTGCTATATATTACCGTGAACAATACGACACAGATTACCGGCCAGTGCTCCTTCTACTGAAGTTCTACACATACATTCGTCAAAAAGAGAGACAGCTATAGATCTAGAACGTTGTGAGAGAGTGTGGACGTCGATTTGTTGGAAATGTGTCACTAGACTTCATTATATAGTGTAATTGAGAATCCACTGGACTTCCATTGGACATTGATGTGCACTGTTGAAATCACTGTAAAACAAAAGACTTATTGGTTACATAGAGAATTTTATGGATGAAGGTTTGATAAAAAAAAGAAATTCGTTTTTTTGTGTCAGGATTTCGCTGGATCTTTCTGAGGCATGAAATACGTAAGCATTCTTTTAAGAAATCACATGAGACGATTTCAAGCCAAATGTACTATTTTTGCAAGAAAATGATTACGCACAGTCAGTTGAAGTTCTGAATCAGAATTAATAGTTTTCCTGGATTTATTGTTAGTAACAATAGCTGATCGGTCTGCTGTAATCTGCATCCCAACGTTCTCCGTTCGCCCGATATATAAAAGTAACACTATTGCTGTGGTCAATTCGACCAGTCGACTGGCAAGGTGCTTGCTATCCTATACGCAACTAGCATGGCCATATTCGGAATCAGCATAGTCGATAACCTATAATCCACTAGGCCTCATTGAAAAAACAATTTAACAGTTAAATCGGTTCCCTCGTCAGCTCAGCTAAGAGATGGAGAATCGGTTCAAATCGATTTTTTGACTTCTTGTTATTCTCAGTCGCGAAACTTTGATGACTCTCGCTTTTGGTGAATAAAATAAATTAATAACTCTGTGAAGAACTCAGTTATCTAGTTATTGCACAATGTTACAACCGTTTTTTCTTCGAGAACACGATGTAAAAAGGTGAAATATTTAATTCATAATGTGTATGTAGCAGCATGGTGTGAGTTCGGTGGAAAAATGTTTTATGTGCACGGTTTGCTATTTTTCTTGCACTAAAAATCTTTTGACATTTTGTGTACGGTTACAGAGAGGTGTACCGAAAAAAGACAGAAATGTGCACGGAGATATTTTTGTGTGCGATTTTTCAACGAGTAAAAGATATTTTCGTTTTACATGCAGATGACAACAAATAAAAAAGACGATGATTTATGAACAGACGTCTCGTTTAATACAAACGAGACTTATTGACTGAAATATATGATAAAATTTGAAAATTGGTGTAGAATCAAGTTCATCTCTTTGTTTTACTTTCTTAGTTCTGCATGGACTTTTTGAAAACCGTCGAGGATTTTCTATAAATAATTTTCGACTTTACAGTGTACGCATCAGTAACCAGAAAAATGTTGCCACCCAGAAAAGGGACAAAAGAGAAGCACATAGAAAAAGGTTTGAATGAAGTTTTTGTTGTTCAACAAGATAAAGACCAACATGAAATAATTGTGGTCAACAGAGCAGCATTGCGAAATACATTGTAAAGTCGGAAATTATTTATAGAAAATACCCGGCGATTTTCAAACAGCCCATATACGGAATCCTGACGGATTTTATAGATTATAAAATATCTAATAGACTGTGTGTTGAAACAAGTCGAGTGAAGAACAATTAACACTAGTCATTAGTGACTTTTTAAGAAATTTTAGTACTGATCGATTGACGCACGAATGAACATTTTTTTTTGAAATTGGGATCACTTGGGCTGATGAACATGATTGATTCTTGAAGAGTTTTGGTTCCAATTTCCCATTGATGCTTGACAGTTGTCAGGCCTTGATGGAAAATATATTGTTTCTCTATACAAGACAATTATAAACAAGATAAATAAGCTTAACCATTGGATGATAAAATGAAGAACTAGTTGTCTTTAATCGCACTAGTTTCACATTCAATACTTATTATGTCAACCACATCTGAACTTCTCTCCGATACTGATAATATTGTCACGTCAAATGCAGTCAGTTAGGCTCACCGCTAATAATGTGTTGACTCCAGATCTCATATTCATTTTGGCTGCTAGATGCTTCCACCATGGATCGACACACTAAATGTACATTCTCTCGTCTCATTCATTTGATGATCTTCACTGGCTGTATATCCTTGCTTTCCATTTACACTGAATCTAATATCGAGCGCTTGAATCTATTTAGAACCAGCAAGTAACATTCAAAGAGCAGAATCTAATTAGTATGTTGTACTCACTTGGTAAACACATCGAAGATAGGCACAATGTGAACGCGAAATTGTGTCTCAACCTGTTGCACTAACATAAGCATTTCGCACTCCTAAGAAAAAGTAGTTATTTGCCACTATATCGGTTTAACCTGTTTTGTCAAGACTCACCTTTCATTAATCGAAACAAAATTCTTTGAGCAACGTTGTGAATCTCATTCTCTATTGCTAACAAATGTCTTCGACTTCGTACACATCGTTGCTCAGCAATATAACGATAACTTAAAATTATTTATCCACAACTTAATCTTGCATAATATCCATTGAGATCGGCTGTTTGTCCGAGGTTCACGGTAAAGCACTAAACGAAAACAAATTTTCCATATTAAAACTGGCTGTTACACCGAGAGAGGATGGTTTTCGTGTCTTGTCTGTTGTAACCTACACTCGCTAAAGACTTGAAAGAATCTCTCTCTTTCTTGAATTCAAGGCTACTACGAACTTTCCTTGAAAAGGAATTCCACTGAAAAATACTTCATTAAAATTTGTTTACTGTAGGGTATGGTTATGATAGCAGAGCTGGGATAGTGCATAAGAAAGCTCTTTTTGAGAAGGAAAACGATGAACCAAAAGCAAAAAATATTTTCAATGAAAATTCAGTGAACCAGATTGAAGTAATGCGATAAAAAAGATAAACATTGATGTATAAATTTAGTTTATTAATAGTATTTTTAATCGCAGTCAGAAAATGAACCGCAAAATAAGCCAGAAGGCTAAAATTACGAAAAATTTGCATTCAAAATGACGTTTTTGCCTAGATAACATCTTTTGCATCTCAGTGATCAGCACGCAAAATTGAGTAGAAAAGCAGTTTTTGAATGTTAAATAAAAAATTGAGGTTTAACATCCTTGGTCCCTTCCGTCCTTCTGTGTTTGAAAAATCTGTAGGCGTACGATTACATTAAACTCTCGAGAGTTTGTTAAATTATGAACGTCTTTGAAAACTGCAAAGGCTAAAATCAACGCAAAACGCCAAACAAAATTTTTAGAACAAAGGCACATGATATTTTCGAGCATATGGCAATTGGCCAAGGCAGTACGACTGTAATTAATATTGTGTATCATGTTCATAGATATAAACTTACTTATTTTAATCAGCCCTACCACCATCGAATAAAATTTAAAATGGTAGTTCATACAAAGGACGAAATACATCAAATCACCATCAGATGGAAAGTGAGGCTCGTGCACAACTAGTGCATACTATATTCTGAAATCCACTGTAACCAATAATCGAAACGAAAGAAGGGCTTTAACGAAATACATAAAAAACTTTCCATAATTTTCCTTAAAATTAATGATTTTGCACGTTTATCATTTTACATAAAAACAAAGTCGACACTACAATAAGATATATAAAGAAGACATGAGTCATGTTGTTAACACATAAAGTTTCGGTCTCAAAAAGAAATTGAAAAAGTTTATAATAATAAAATAGTTTTGCAATAAAAATATTTTGTAAATAGATATTTAAATAAGTTTATGGCCTGTCAACATCATTCATGTCAATGACACCTTGCCTCTCATTGTATGATTTGATCATATTTCGTAACGGATCGTAGATGTTTTCATCCCGCTTCTTCCTATAATATAAATACATAGTGAGAACAAATATGAGAAGAAATGCGCAAATGATGAGCGAATTAAGTGGACCAAAACGACTAATTATAGTTCACCAAAAAGAGTAAATGACTGCACTGACGTGACCATATTATCAGTATCGAAGAGAAGTTCAAATGTGGTTGACATAATAAGTAGGTCAGGATTTGTACCACTAGTAACAGTATCAAGAATACCATAGCATTTTCAAGTATCTAGAGGGTGTTGCAAAACCTTTACGCCCCCTGGTTCGACTTTAAGGTCAAATGATTTCACTAAGTATTTTATATCAAATTGAAGCCTGTAAAAAACTGCATCGATGAGTGCAATTAGACCAAATATTGCCTATTACATTATTAAAAGATCTTACGCTATATATCAAAATGTCATAGATCCTATAATGTCGAATATATGAAAGAACTATCATACCGCTCACCGACTTAAATTGTAGCTTATAGAGTTGCCAATTTATTGAAAATATAAATTGCTTAAAAGTAAGTTTTATGACAAAATTTTAGAACCTGGTATGATCTCCCCTGGCAGCTTCGAGGGCATTCAAATCTTTTCCCTGATTTGCTGGAACACAGCAAATCAATAAAAAGATCTGTGTCATCTTCAAGATCCTTGAGTGTATTCTCGAGGTTAGTTTTGCGAACAGGATAATTGTATCTATCTCGGCGATCTTCGCTTGTCATCAGTTCTTCAACTTTATCTTTGATAATTGCACCAATGTTTTCTGCAGGATTCATGTCAGGACTGTTGCCAGATCAAATCGAATTGCCCCAGAAATTCACGTCTTCATCTTCCAGAAGATGCTATATTGCATTAGCTTTCATGCAGGGTGCCTTATCGTGAAGAAATATGACTTCGTTTGTGTCACGAACATTGATTGAGTTGCGAAGAAATGGAATCACATGTTTCTAAAGAATAATCTCACAAAAATAGGCGCAATCCCAAGATTGTCCATCTTCCATCAGGATCCAAAGAAGTTTCTTTGCAGTGAACATGATAAAAATTTGTACGTGCACATATGCACGCATCGTCTCCTTCTTTTCATTCTCGCTGTTTCTTCTCTTCGTTGTTAATCATGAGTACTGAATCTTTTTCAATTAAGAATAAACATATTATCCAGTTCGTGTAAGTATTTTGTAACAGTTGAACAGAACGAGAGCTACTTAGAGTAGATAATACTCTACTCTAAAAGAATACACATTAAAAACACTTCAAAGTTATATAAGCTACAATGCATCAAGAAGTAAGGTAAATGTGGAGAAATGGGTATGATCGTTTTTTCATATCTTCGACATTATAAGATCTATGACATTTTGATATATAGTGTAAGATCTTTTAATAATGTAATAGGCAATATTTGGTCTAATTGCACTCATCGATGCAGTTTTTTACAGGCTTCAATTTGGTATAAAATACTTAGTGAAATCATTTGACCTTAAGATCGACCCAGGGGGCGTAAAGGTTCTGCAACACCCTGTAGTAGGTACAATGTTGCCAATAAAAACATTCGTGGACAGCATAACCGAGACTTTTCGAACGTAATCGTTCATTTCCAGTGGCGCCCTTCTTAACAATAATGTTTTATTCGATATACCGACATTTGGGCGCAACGATAGTTGAAGCTCAAAGGCGGCGGTGAGTGTGGGTATCGACGATGATTAAATAAACAGTGATTACAGTTGGATATGAGTAATTTGGAAAAAGCTCTGACAGCGTACCGAGTTTGTTTAAAGAATATTTTATCGTTATGCATCATGCTGTAACAATGCACTCTTACTAAATGCTTTTGTCCTACAATGGCCCAAATGTCGGCGCCCAAACGTCTGGTAATCGTTTTGTTCGGAGGGAAGTGGACTGGCTCGGCACTGAATATTTCGAGTGGTTTAATAGTGACATCTGAATTAAAAGGAAGCCTACAAAAATTGAAATATCGTTCAAGTATTTGTACAAATGCGAGTCTAGTACACATTTTTACATTTTACAGTAGTACATTTTATCATTTTTCATATCGTCGGCAGAGGATACAATATCCCGAATAGCAACATGTTCTGCAATCAAGTTTAAACCACCGTCAGATGAAACTGTCTTCGATTGTATTCGACTGGTAGACTATCATCATTATCAGCGAAATGTTGCCTTGAAAAAAATTTAGGAGAGTCTTTCAATTTCTTGATCAATAGGCGTATAACACTAAATTATAACTCCGTCAGTTTATAAGCTACGACCTTTCCTTTTGGAACTTAAGGGTTTGAAACGACGTTCTTTTCTTGGACCTTCAGAAACCGGGTTTCCAGAAAACCGTGGTTTTTGGCCTACCGGCTTTGAGAAAAACGACTTTCTGAAAAAACGCAGCGGCCAAAATTCACTTTACAATACAGATTCGGAATCAGCGTGAAATGGCGGTCATTTTAAAAAAAGATTCGAGGTTCTAACTCAAAATTTAAAATTTTGAAATAAAATTTAAAGTTTAAATTTTCCACTTTTTCTAAATTTCAAATAACTGCTCAACGATGAATCATAGAAACTTCGTCCAAACGCCATTAAATAGAGAATTAAATTCTAAACAAACGTAGGGGCTTGAGAAAGTTTAAGCGGATCATTAAGAGGGAATGTATTCTCAAAACGTTTCAAAGTCCCAGGTTTCAGCTATTGAAAGTTTTACAAAATCGAGAAAATGCGCAGAAAAATTTTCTTTTAAATGTCAGTCGATGCAAAAATGAACGTTGAACAAAATTAGATACTTGCTGACGTTCCAGTATCACGGAGTCAAGGTTTTCTAGGAGATTTCTCGAAAACCTTACCACCAAAATACGCTAACTTTCGGATTTTGACCTATATCTCAGCTTTTTCGCTATTTTAGCGTTCATAGCACTTTGTAACGACCATCAATAGATAACTATAGACATATGTCTAGACAGACACCAGGGCTAGAGAGAGAGGGGGACAGACAGACAGACAGAGAAAAAGGAAAAAAGAGAGAAGAACAGACGGCACCTGCACTCACTCGCTAGTTCATAAAATAGTTTTGCAATAAAAATATTTTGTAAATAGATATTTAAAAAATAAGTTTATGACCTGTCAACATCATTCATGTCAATGGCACCTTGCCTCTCATTGTATGATTTGATCATATTTCGTAACGGATCGTAGATGTTTTCATCCCGCTTCTTCCTAAACATAGAACAGTAGATTTAGTTTTGCCGTTTAATGCAATGGTAAGTTCGCGTGTTCGATAGCATCATACCAGGAGGCACACTATTTGAAAAAGGTATCACGGTGCGACTTTCACAGTTTCGCAGTATGAAGGTCTTACTACGATAGTGCGAAACCATTAGGCTCATACTGTATTACCGCGAAACTAAGAAAGCCATACGATGATATTGTGTAACGGTGAAATTATGAAAGTGATAATATAAGACTGTGAAAGGTATAGTATGATACTATGAAAATGTGAAACTATGAAAGTCATACTGTAATACTATGCAACCATCAAAGTCACGCTATGGTACTATCAAACAGAAAGTTATTCTTTGACACTGTTATATCATGGTATGACTTTTAGAGTTTCACCATATCGTGACATTATCAGAGTATCATACCATAGGCTATGAAACTATCGAACTCATATTATGCTACCCCCCCCCCCCCGATGGGGGAAAAATATTTTTT
>CAJNOQ010004812.1:0-16655 GCA_905250885.1 Didymodactylos carnosus | reverse complement strand
TTCAACTTCATCTTAGACCGAGCGATGCAATAAAAAGAATTGATTATAGTAAAGGATATAATTACTTCATATGCTACTATTTGAACTGCGTAACTCTGCTGACACACTATGAGACCTCTCCCTTCTCCAAGCCGAATAGTACTATGAATAGTGCTGAATAGTTCCGCTTAGCTCTGAATAGTTTTCATCGTGTTGGTCTGTGGTGGAAAGTTCTCGTAGTCTGCATAGAGCTGTTTTAGAATCTTTTAATTGACATCGCTCGGTCTAAGATGAAGTTGAAAGTAGTCTTTTATTCTTCAAGTATAATTGGATCATAGGAAAGGATCGACGTTGACATACGAACAAGGATAACAACTGTATGATAACTGTACATATCCAAAATGGCAATTCTAGAGTGACAGTAGATGTAACGAGAAAATGCATAAAGAAGAAAAATGTATGAAGAGATAAAATAAAAATCGCAAACATAGATCATGGACATTTATAGGAAAAAGAAAGTAACCGGGATCGGCTTGGAGAAGGGAGAGGTCTCATAGTGTGTCAGCAGAGTTACGCAGTTCAAATAGTAGCATATGAAGTAATTATATCCTTTACTATAATCAATTCTTTTTATTGCATATCATCAATAATATCATTGAAGCTCTTTTAGGAAGCAAAAATAAACCTACGCTTGTAAGAGAAAAATAAGTGGCATTTAGCACATGATCTCGATTACTTTTATCTGTGAAAAACATATGGAATAAATAATAAATTACAAGACAGGTATGACAGTTTGTCAAAGGAAAACAATGAAAATAAAAGCGTGAAGAGGAAAACCGTCAAAACGTTTTCATCCTTTTTAGTTGATGATTTTATCGAAGTTTCAAAATTCATTAAAACATGTGGAGTTTCAGTCGTTAGCACATCAAAAAGTCGTCCTAATCAACTAGCATAAGTTTAATAGAGCGAGGCTTGGGCTTTTCGACAAATATATCTCACACTCAGGATTATTCAATAAAGAGCATTAGCCGGGTAGACAAGAGAGTAAAACTGGCACTTGGGGCAGGGTGGAGCGGAAGACGTCTTCCAGCGCACGTTTCTGCAAAATATACTCGTTTTGTGAACTTTCTCGTCTTACAAATTCTTTTCTTTGAAGCGACTATTTTGAATTGTTCTGATGCCTCTAGAAGGTAGAGGAGAAGGGTATAGTGAATATCTTCTCCTAATCATACGTTTCTGGACGTTCATCTGTAGAAGGTAGAGGAGCAAAGTGCACAGACGATTATCATGACACAGTGCACACAAATAAAAGTTGATGAGTTATCGCAGGTCGTTTCGAATATTGTTGTTCCCACCATGAATCAGTTATCATCGACATTGTTGAAGGTTGTAACCGGTCAAGGTCAAATAAGTAGCGCGGAGGTGTCGGCCATTCAAAACATTCCATCTCAATTATATGAGTCAGTTTTGGCCCACACACTTGTATCTCAAAATGTCGGAGGTGGTGTCGCCAGCTCTCAGTGGGAGACAGTTTGGGAGAGTCCTCTCTCCATCGTACAACACTTCATATCCATCGCAATGGCGTTAAATTCTTCATCAGATCCGTTTGTATTTTTCGATTCATATCTTGATCCGATTGTTTCTCAGGTTTCTCCTTTGTGTGAAGATGATCATGTTTTATTATCTACCGTGCTTGCGGAATGGAATTCGAAAAGCACCATTTCATCATTGATTTCAAACTGGAAAACGACTAACCGGCCCCCTCCTCGAAATCCGAAACCCTTCAGAATCATTCATTATAACGTAAATAAGACATATCGCCAAAATCCCTATTCACCTGGTTTCCTTCGCCTGGCAAATATGTCACGACGGATCGTAACGCGCATGAAGGTGTATTAATTTTAGTTCACACGTCGATTACGTCAAAACAGGCACACTCACGCACAAATATATTGACGGTGTCCCTATCGTTGGGCTGTTTCAACAGGAAAGTTTAGCGAGTTTATTTGGTTTTTATTTACGAAAAGTTTACGGATGTCATTATCAGAACTTGGAGTTCTTTTTTCCGATTTCTGGTGAACGTACTTTCCATGATCGTGTTTTTCGCGATTGGAAAAAATATTCTTTCTCTGTGTGCTCTCATGCTAATTCAGCGAAAATCTTCAAGTAATCAAGGAATACAATACAGTCTTTTTGACATACGTCGATTATGTCTATTTCATAAAATCATGAATCGTAAAATCTATCTGCACGATTTACTTCCGGAAAAAACTACTCACTGTCATGCCTTGCGTAGTCAAAAGCAAAATCTATTTCTTAGATGAATATTTCTACCAGAAAACTGAAAAATCCGACGAACATTTTCCCTTTTTCAGACTGAAACTTCTACTACCTTTTCGAATTATGAGGCCTGTGGCTGTTTGTTGTATAACGAAAGCAGATACAGAATTCGTATTTTCATCATATATATGAATATATATTCTCAAGTTTTATATCATTTGATAGGATTGCTCCATAGTTTTATCGTCGAAGGACGAAATGTTTTATTGAAATAATCACACCCTCTTTTAGTACAAGAATTAGATTTTGCTTTTGACTACGCAAGGCATGACAGTGAGTAGTTTTTTCCGGAAGTAAATCTTGCAGATAGAATTTACGATTCATGATTTATGAAATAGACATAATCGACGTATGTCAAAAAGACTGTATTGTATTCCTTGATTACTTGAAGATTTTTCATTTTACGAAGTGAACTCACCCAAGCTCTGACCATAGAATTGGATGAGAGTTCCTCTTATCGCTCCAGATATGACGCTAGTGTAATTAATTTTTCCTACGATACATCCACTATACACTAAACTCAAAGCTCTTGTGGATAAGAAAAGTTTTAAGTATTTTATCGAATCCAAGAGAAAATCGATATGAAGGATTCAATCAAGGGTTTATGTTATAATTGAACCTGACAGCGTATGTTGATCAAGGTATAAAAACGCTTTTTTTAGTATTCGGAAGGATATGTTAAGAAAGCATATCGCTAAAATACGGATTATTTTTAGAGTATAGGAGGAGGAGGTTGGCCTCCTGGCAGGCATGAGCGAATCCGAGTCCTGACTGGAAAATTTTTTGACGGACTCGGACTGGAGATTTTGTATTTCGAGTCCAATCTATTCAACTTTAACACAAATGAACAGAGAAAAATGAAAAACGAAGTAACAACACCTTCTGTTTCGCAAGAAATTGAAAATTTTGTTCAGGAGACGGACATGCGAAATAACCTTATTTTGGAAAAATCAAATATCTATCCAGGGCTCAGTAAATTAAAAAAAGAAATAAACCACCCTCATAAAAAATACCTCATCTAAAAGATTACGGGACTCGAAATGAACTTGGAACTCGGAACTCGGCTTGAATTTTTAAGGACTCGGACTCGGTACCCCTCGGATTCGCCCATGCCTACCTCCTAGAGGTATTTCAAGGATTCATCCTTTTTATTCTCACTTTATTGAATGTCGAATTTTATTATCTTCCAGGGATATTATTACTCGATACCATTTTAATATTTTAAGAAATAATTGGTTAAAAAGTTTAATTTGTTTATTGATTACTTTAAATTTTAGGAGTTTATTTTCTAGTGATTCAAATGAGAGAGTATTTTGAGGCTTAATTTAATTTTATAAGTAATTATGAAAGAGTATTTCTTTGACAGAATTTCATGGGTTTCATGTATTATTAGAGGGTTTAATGACTACAGTCAGATTAATTCGTATGATTTTTTTATCTGTAGAACCTTGAATTCATTATGGGTTTGAATTTGCTTGGTATTGACATTTTGTTGACATTCAGATTGAATTTTTTCATCTGACCACAATTTAGGTGAAGGTAATAACTAAAATAAAATATGTTTTTGCAATTAAAGATCTTTCTCTAAACATCTAAGTTACTAATTGTACTTGTTCTTGAAAAGGGACTTTATGAGTAACAGAAGCTTTGTACAAAAATTTCGGTTGTTCGACGACTTCTGGTGTCGTTTCTCCACCATAATCATTATTCTCATTTGTATTTGATGGATTAACTTTTGACCTTCATTTAGAGCTATTCTTTCAGCATATTCTTATTCCAATGACTGCGGCCCACGTTTATATTTGGCAGTTAATCGACGCAGACTTGATTCCGATTGTTGTTCCAATGGTATGATAAGTGATGATTTTAATGGACTAGGTGGTGTTCCATGAAATGTGGTATTAAATTGTGAACGTTTACGCTCACTAGTGTAAAAAATTTCCTTATTCGTAACATATCTGATGTTATTTTAGATGTTTTAAATGCTGTACCTCATCTTTACTAAATATCAGAATATCATCAGTGGATATAATAATAAAATCTAGATAATTCATAAAATATGTTCTTCGTTAATTTCATGAACGTTGGTTGAGCATTCGTTAATCCGAATGGCATTGCAACAAATTCAAAATGCGTGTTCTGAATTTTTCTATATCATCGAATTTAATTCGATTTCAACTACTACGAAGATCAATTCTAGAAAAAATTTGAGCACCACCTAATCTGTCTAATTCTCACACACTACAGAACATTTTCTTCTTCTATTCAAGTGAAGTCAAATTTGGAATATTAAATTCTGTTGATTCGTATTTTATGGTTTATAATAAATAAATATTTTTGCAGTTCATATAACATCTCTGACGTAACAGAGGTCACTAAAGCAATAACTGATTAGGTCTGAAGTTCATCTGAAACGACCAATATCGGATTATATTTGAATTGCGTGTGAAAAAGTTATCTATACACAAAAGTGTTTTTGCTATACTCTTTCTGGTTGAAAAATGCGTATAGGAATAGACTTTAATCTCAAGGTCGACTATGGCGGCAAAGTGTTTTTCTCATATTACAGAAGTTCTGGCTGATCGACGTTTTTGTTCGACAGACAGGCAGTGGAGATGTTTTTGTACCCCAGTCTATACACAGGTTTGTCTTCCTTTTGTCAATTTACCAACGAAGAAATCGTACTTCTTGGTACGTAGAAGTGCCCAAAAGTACAGAAGTACACTCTTTTTCTCTTGCATTCAACCCAGCTTAGAGACACTTAGTGTAGAAGACAATTCGACATGTTACATATATGAGGGGGCAACTCATGCAGTATCAAGTTCTATCGAATCCTGTGTAAGAACATGAAAATATATTTTGCTTTAATTTTGCATTATTAGTATCCCTTTATGCTAAACTGAACTTTACATAAATGTAAAGTTCAACTTTTCATTCCTTGATTTGAGAATATTGGTAAACAAGGGCAAAAAGGACGGCATAGGATTACTTGTTAACTCACCCCATATTAATTTAGAAGTAAGTGAATCAAGAGGGTAGGATAATTGTGTTAGATGTATATCTGACAGCAATTTTCGGTAGTAATGGTTTTGCTGTGTTCTGGTTCTGGTGTGTAGATGTTTTTCATATGTAAAAGACAAAACTCTTACGATTTCCGTGCAGTAAACGCACATTTTTTTAAGTGTAAAACAATGAGCATGTGAAAACTTCGTAAAGCAAAGATGACCGTACAGACTATGAAGTTGTTTATATTGATAAGAAATATTTTGAGAAACGCTTAGCTTTATTTTGTAATATTAATGATTAACATACTATTCCTACAGTACTATTTTTGATTATTATATGCGAGAAAATGGGATGTAACAGTGGAATGAATTCCGTTTTGGTACAATTACTTGGAATATCAAATACGGATGACGGCGGAGGACCATAAGTAAAGTTAGAAAAATGAATATTAACATCAATAGTAGGTAAATTTAAATCCACTGGTATATTTCCTTTTACTGTTGCATAATAATAAAATGGTGCTGGAGGTATCTACATAAAAGATAAATTAACGACAAGTAATATACACTACTCCGCAAAAATAGCGACATCCCTCTAACTCAAGAACCGTGATAGCTACAGACTTCTAATTTTGGATGATGAAAGCTCTCATCGAATATTGATCACCCTATCAGTATTGGCCTAACTCATGATCCAACAAAGATGAAAACATCTTTTTACTAAAATGTAGTCCTGATTCTCTTCTATTCTATTCTACGAATTGGCTGTTGATGATCACTGAAAGACAGCTATTTTACGATCGAAGTCCCTGAAAATGAGACCCTGAGATGTGAAATCGTTTTTCGAAAAAATTCATAACTCATCCTAGGAACATTATTTCGACTTCAGACTCGCATCAAATACTCTTCGACGAATGTAAACTATTCAATTAAAGTGTGAAGATTAACTATTGTGTGGTATCAGAAATTTATTCAAAATATACTATAGATTTCATGATTAATGTGCATCATACCATGCAAAAAATATAATGACAAAAGCCTGTGGTGAAAAAAACAGTAGGTGAAATATTGTTAGAAAGTTTCACCATTAAACTTACTCTGTTCATCCTGTTTTCATTCGTTTCGAGTAAAATTGCTATAATTGAGTGAAAGTGACAGCTACACTTGAAAGTTCCGTTTTTGTAGAGACTATTTGTACTTAAAGTGTACACCCTTTTGAAATTTGTAAACCTTCCAAGTTCAGTGGAAACTTCAGATCGAATAGTAGTCTATATCTTACATTCCTCATGTAGACCGAAAAAATTTCTGTTTGTAAATACCATCTTTAACTATGTTACAATTTCTCGATGATGAATATCGTCTTAGATGCTGCCAGTATTCATTCTTGTACGATAAACGTAAAAATATCTAGCCCACTGCCATTATGAAATTATTTTTTTATCCTATCATCGCTACAGCCCACATTTGGATGCTAAGCATGTGGCCAAAATGGTAAAATGTGTACGGTCACCGTTCAATGATGGGAAAAGCGGTGAACTGATATAAATGATTTATCCAATGTACCAGAGCACGGTCACCCTCGTGTTACCACTGCCGATGAAGATCAGATGATATTAGACTTAGCAGAATCGAACAATGAAGCAATCTGTTCTTCCATTTAGCAAGGTTAATGTGAGTGTTGATACCTAGGGGTGTCACTTTACTTTTACTTATTTGTTACTTTTCCGGAAAAAGTAACAGATTTTTGTCATTGCTTTATATTTTACTTTTCAGAAATAGAATTGCTTGTTACTCGTAAAAAGAAATAGTCGAACATTTCTTGTTACCGGTAACAAGTAACAACTTTTATTACTTGTAAATCGAATATAGAACTGCTATTCATAGCAGTTCTATATTCGATTTACAAATACTTATTTCCAACTGCTCTACCAACAAATTTCATAACTTTTATTACTTTGTTACTTTAAGCAAAAGAAATAAAGTAAGTATCTCGATAACAAAGAAGAAAAGAAAAAAGACGAACTGGATGAGAAAATTCACATTTCTGTACTCTCTAATCTTTTGTACAATATTTCTCCACGCAGTTCATTTTTACTTCCTCATCCGTTCGTTTATCCTGCAGACCGAAAGCATTAGACTGAAACCGTATTACAGTATGGATACTAGGCCTACGGTTTTTACAACAATATATTTCCGAATAGTCTCTTGAAATGATACCGAAACTAATAATGTATTACTTAAAAACAAGAAAAACAAAGTAACTGTTTTCTTGTTACCACTTACTAGTAAAAAGTAACTTTTTTTGTTACTCTTAGAGATAAAAAGTAACAGAGTAATAAAATAAGTTACTAGTAACTGGTAAGCAACTAACGAAAAGAGTTACCGCTTCTAGTAACAAGTAACTTTTAAACATTTCTTGTTACTAGTAAAGAAACAGTAAAGTGACACTCCTACTGATACCATCTGTCGTCGTCTTCATGAAGCTAACAAAATATTTTGTGCTCAAGTATCCAAATCATTGCTGTCCGATAAAATATACGTAATAGACTGAACTAGGCACTGAATGTTAAAATGAGAACTGGGGTAATGTAGTTACACAGAACTTGAATCGTTTTAGTTCAGTAAAGAAAATTTACTAAAAAGGCGTTATTCCCATGACATGTCCATAAACTATATCTTTCTTTAGCGTTTTCCGGCCACAAGTTGTTGTAAGGACACGCAAAAAGGAAAAAGAAAAACGCACGTACTTAGTATATCGTATCGTTTTTGATAAATTTCTTTTACTGAACGATTCAAGTTCTGTGTAACCACATTGCCCCAGTTCTCATTTTAACCCTCGCCGCTCTACATGTGTTTCAATAGCGGGTGCTCATTCTCTATAAGTTTCTGAAACCACACGATAGTTAATCTTCATACTTTAACTGAATAGTTTACACTCGTTGAAGAGTATTTGATGCGAGTCTGAAGTCAAAATAATGTTCGTAGAATGAATTATGAGTTTCACATCTCAGGGTCTCATTTTCAGGGACTTCGATCGTAAAATAGCTGTCTTTCAGTGATCATCAACAGCCAATTCATTAAATTCATATCGCAGATAGAAGAATCAGGACTACATTTTGGTAAAAGATGTTTTTATCTTTGTTGGATCATGAGTTAGGCCAATATTGATAGGGTGATCAGCATTCGACGAAAGCTTTCACCACCCAAAATTAGAAGTCTGCATGTATTATGGTTCTTGAGTCATAGAAATGTTGCTACTTTTGCGAAGTACTGTGAATGTGTATGCAATACTAGCATCTTTAATTTATTACCTCATAATCATGACAGCCACTCCATTTATTACATAAGGTGTTATTATGTGTTAGATTTCCATTAAAGTCATAAGTTGGAAATACCAACATAGGTTTTATTTTTCCCGGAATTTGAGCCCATGAACACGCTTCTTAAAAACAAAAACAACGATACAGATTAACATTCACATTGGTTTAATAGAAAAATAATAAATATTACCTCCTGATATGACATATTGTCGAAAATTTTGGAAGTCTATAATTGTGATATGATTTTGGTTAATTTCATCGAGTCTATCTCTATAAACCGTTGTATCTGCATAGTAGACTGCAGGTTTTCCATTTAATATAATTGATGTAGTATACTAATGATAGTAAATTATTTTTGCTATTGATTTTATGAATAAACTAAATTACATACCTGACTCGGCTGAGGTGGAACAGGATGTGGATCTGGTGAAGGAGGAAGAGCTATTCTACTACTATTAGATGTGTAAAAAAATGTAATAAATAAAGCTAACAACAATATGATGTGATTGGCCATTCTAATATGAACAGTATTAAAATCTATAAAAAAACGGGTTGAATCGATGTAAAACATACCACCAGTACATCGGCTTCATGCATCAGCATCGAGACTCAATAGCAATTATAAAGATTAAAAAATGCTGACTTTTGCCAAAAACTGCTGGTCTCTAGCCATTTGTGGAAGCTGAAAAATCATCATTTTGCACCTTTTTTTGAGCACCTTTTAAGGCTGCCGCTGTCTCTCCTTCCAATGATAAACTAACATTCTTTTCACTTGAAAGAGTAACGCACAGTCTGTCAGCTTTGAAAAAATAAAGTTTGTTTAATGGAGGGAGCTTGAGAGAAGTGTAGCCAAAAATCCCTTAATTTTCTGAAAAAATCAGACTTACTTGCGCACTTTTTTAATATGTGAAAAACATAGAGCAAACGTTTCTCTACCAAAGGAGGCTTCTTCGAGTAGAAGACTTCGACTACTGAACGATGTTTCATTTAGTGACTATAAGTTTTCTAAGTTGTTCATTAAACATTTAGAGTTAGAAAGTGATTAAAAATTTGTGATTGGCAGAAAAACTCGAAGACTTACAATCGCTCAGGCTCACAAGTCGAATTGTTTGCTCTAGTTATTCCACATACTAAAAACTGTCAAGTGCGTCTGATTTTCTAAGAAAGCAAAGGATTTTTGGAGACACTTCTCTTAAGCTCCATCCATCAAATAAACTTTATTTTTTCAAAATAAAGTTGGTGTAGTCATGGTACGTTTCACACGGATTCGTCCAAAAATTATTTTAGTATATGGTTAAATCGAAGGTCGAAGAAGTTAGAAGAGATAGAAAAGAATCGATGAGAACGATGAAAAGACGACTTACTTTAGCTTGATTGTGAGAAAACAAAACTTTAAGATAGAAAAATTAATTTTACTCTTTTATGTTTCTAAAAAAGATTCATTGCACTTTTTCTTGTCCCTTTTATTTGTTGATCATACTAGCAAAAGAATCAAATATTTGTTTGAAAATGGATTAGAGGCACAAATCAACCCGAATTACTCCACATTGATTCGACAGAAAATTATTTTTTAAGCAAAGGGAAACAGAAATGGAGAGAAGTTTAGCTGTTTTTGACCGATCAGTGTGAAAATTAGTGTTTCTTTTTCTGGCTTTTTGTTGTTTTGCTACAGATTTGGTGCGTTTTACTCTTACGTTTCACATACCGCATATATTGCTTCACACATCCCCACGTACAAGAAATCAGCCCTAAAACGCGTTAAATGTTTCATTTGAAACGAAGAAAAACGCGTTAAAACAGTCTTTTGAACACCTTAGAAACACGTTACGTTCTGGAACGATTCAGAAGCTGCAGACTCGATCCAGTAACGCGTTTTTATTCCATTTTCCAAAAACTCGTTAAGTGTTTCATCTGAAACACGTTCTTTTCTACATTCTAATGGAAAAGTAACCGGTTTCTACAGTGTTCAAAAGGCTGTTTTAACGCATGAGAAGGAAAAATGAAACAAACGTTATAAAACGCGTTTACACGCGTTGTATTCCATAGAAAACGCGTGAAAACGGGAGTTTCGTAACGCGTTTTTTGCCTTTTCTAACGACTTTTTATGCCTGGATCGAACTAGAAAAGGTCGGTTCATTTCGACCTTCCGAATGTATCGAAGCAGTTGCATTCGTTCGAAGCCACAAAATTCTCTCTCTACTTTACAAACTTAATAAAAGAAACAAAACTGATGTATAAAAAATTGATCAGATAATTACTGAATATGTCAGAGAACATTAGTTCTTTGCGAATGATTTCTTCTTTTCAAGACGTTTCCTACAAACCCGAAAAATGTTAGAGAGATAAATTTAGTCCTTTAGCTAGAGAGACAATTTTAGTCCTTTAATATAATCATAAACCCTCAAAAACGAGAGAGAGAGAGAGAAAAATGCTCTTGTGGTTCGCAAATAGTTCCTAAACAGTAAAGTGTTCACAAAGAGTTGTATTCTTTTCCATACCCATGTTGATGTTTTTTATTACATTTTTTCTTAAAGATTATTGGGTGTATCAGCGTATTCCAATTGATTATGATATTCCCTATTGTTTGACAGTATTGATGATGCCATAAGAGTTACAAGAACTCGCTATAATTAATTAATTATTAAAAGAGGAAAATGTATCAACTTAATAAAATGTAAAATTATGTAAATATTTTGTAAAACATAGGTGTCTACCATCTATCATTTACAAATATACAAAACGTTCTTCAGTTCTTATCTGGTCACGATGTATACAGAACGATGTCATGATTATAATAAAATTTTTGTCGAAAAGAAATTCTTTCAGTACGAAAACAGAATAGAAAATAATGACAAATCTAAGAGAGACTCCATGAGTAAATCAAGAATGCTGTGAATGCATTATAAAACCTTTGAAAAATACTTTTTTAATACACTTTATCCATAAATTCAAGTGTTTAACCTTTTTTGGAAACTTTTAGGAATCTTGAAAAGATTTTTTCAGAAACAAGCTTTAGACATATTTCTTCAAAAAAATAAAAAATTCCATAGTACTTCGCCTTTTAATTGTAACGCTATGAGAATTAATTCAATTTCTGAAATTATACATGAGACTGCACAAAACTGCACAAGTCCTGTCTGTCGATCTCTTTTGGTTCGAGAGTTATAGGTGATCACTGTGAATCACTTCCCAAAAAATGAACACTTTCCTCTTGGACTCCTGGACTTCAGGAGTCCATGGGAGTCCAGGAGTCCGCTTCCCCCCCCCCTCCCCCCTTGATTATAGACCAAGTCTGAAAAAGTCCCTAAAACAATATATAATTTCTGAAGGAGATCTCTGGAAAACCTTCGGTCACTCCGTGGCTGAAACCCAATTTTTCGACCTGATCTATAATCCATGACTTGTTTTGAATATTTCCTGAAAGTTACAGTTTATTCGAATCGAATCAAAATCAGATCAAATTTATTTTTATGTCCTAGATGTTAAATTGACAGTGGTACTGACAAAAAGTTAAATGAAAAACTTTGACTAGGTCAATACCGTGAACAAAAGAGATAAAAAGAAAAAGATGGTTTAAGAACAACATTGCAATTACAATAAACAAAGATGTTTAGCTAAAGCACGTCCGTTGAAATTCACGTTTAAAATTGGAAAATGGCATATAAAATAAGAAATGACTGAGTTATGAATATTGTAGTTTTACATGGGTTTAGGAGAAAAAGTGAATTTTAAAAAAATTGGCTCAGCTGAACTCTCCAGGATTTGAAGAAGAAAATAAACCTTGCCACGATGATTAGGGACGTTGATAACTTATAGTCCATCTCTTCTTGTAGTTTCCAAGTCAAAACTGTGAATGATAGATGGACCTTCGAAAAATGCATGTAATTCTCGAACTAAAAGAGATTGTGAGATCGGACTTGTGCAGTTTCAAAGAGCATACTTCATAGTATAGAATTAACATTTCAAAATTAAACATCCATTTTTTGCCTGGAAATGGACAGCTGTCGGACTTTGTACAGCAGGATTTACCGTGGTAGACCTAACCCGAAGACAGGCTTTTACACAGTTTCACTTTCCAGTAGTTCCTCTATCCAATAGTGAAAATCGCATCATCCTCGCTCGTTCCGTTAAAAAATTATTTTAAAAATGCCGGGGATGCTTCTTTTTATGTACAGATAAGTAGCGTTTTCAGTAAAACATTTATTTCGAACGGAAATTTCATTTCTCTAAATTAATTTGTAGCATTTCTTGTAAAGAAGTTAGTTTTCTACAAGATGCACTATAGTATATTAACATAGGATCTTCGTAATAGATCGAAAATCGCTAAATAATGAGTTAGTATTTTTATAAGGCAACAAAATATTTAGTCAGTAAAAAATATATAAATGATCAGTTATAAAGATTAAATGGTCAGTACTTAAATTATCAGTAATTAATAATAAAATGATAAGTTTATTATACATAATTAGCAGTAAAAACATACAGTTTATACCAGTAAAAAATACAAATTTGATCATTTTAATTAATTAAATCTAACAAAAAAAGGGTAAATTTTGTCTTTTTCGTCGTGACACAGGAAAACAAAGGAAAATATTGAGCTTTCTCTGTGCGGATATAACAGAAGAATTATTTTACTTTAAGATAAAGAAAACCCTATCTAAAGGTGTTTGATTTTGATCGAGTTATAAACGTTTTTCTAACTACACCAAAACTACAGTTGGTAAATGTTGATGTCGACGACAGTCGATAAAAGAAATAAAATTCTTCCACAACCGATTATGATTACGAAACGTTTTAAATATAGACACTTGATAGAGCTTTTCAAGGGCTATCAAATGGCCATCTTCTTGTTTTTTGTTTCACAAAGTATGAAGGACTAAAATTGAAAAAATTGTTTTTTGAGTTGCAAAGTAATCGAGATCGAAGCTTCGCAGTATTTCTTCGATATTCTTTTCTCTTTACGATATATAGAAAAATGTTTAATATATCTTTTGTAGAGAATTTTACGGCACATCTTTTAAGAAAACAACAAAGCTTAGGGGATACAATTCAACTAAGATATGAACAAAATACTAAGTGACCGATTTATTCTGGAACACCCGTTATATGTCTCTTAAGTTATTTTCTAGTTTATATCAATATTCATGGCACCTTCTGCAGCAAAAGATGGAATAGTATAGCATTTGTAATAAGATGAATAACATCCAGAACTTATAAATACACGAACGGAGATCAGGCAGAGGCTGATTATGAACGAGAACATTTTTGAATTACTTCACTTATTCAGCGTCTTCTAGTGCGAAAAACGTCTTGTATTTGTTCTGATCATAATGTGTGCACATGAAGTGTTTTTATATTTATTTTCTTTTATTACCCGCTTGGACAGTTTTCAAGAAAAAATTTCGTCTTTTCTTAAAATTTAACTTTTTGTTAGAAATCTTAATTAAAAATTCCTTAGCAGCCCCAAGGATAAAAAGTTTCGATGAACTTTTCTAGTCGAGAAATATTTGATAGATGTCACATTTTACTATGTATGGTTACGCAATAAAGCTATCCGATCAAATATTTTCATCTGTAACCTAAACAATGTAGCTGTTTTTTATTAAACAGTTTTCCTTTTATTCACGAAATAATGGTAAAATAAAAATTAAAAAAAATAAAAGTACTACCAGAGAAAAACACTTATTCGGCAATTCAGGATATTCCATTGTATACCGGATTCTAGATGAAAATGCTGGAACAAAATGAGTATATAGAGAAGAGAGATTATACTAGTATTGGTGAAGAGAGAGAGAGAGAGAGAATTGGGAATCGAATTTTGAGATCCGCTGTATCCATGTGACGTCCTGCTCATAAAGGTTTAGTACATCATGATTGATTAAATCTTCCAGTAGTATCAATAAATTGAAGGATGGTTGTATACACTCCTATCAGGTCCTGCTTAGCCAGTGCTCGGATAGATTCATGTTTCAAAAGTATGTGCTCCAACGTAATGTGATTATCATTAAGAACAGCTGCTCAAACATAAAATTACGAGACTTATCGTAAGTGTTACGTAAACTGTACTTATGTAGCTGTTATTGACCACATATCTTCATCTATTGCCATACTGTATCCAGTCAGCGATATAAATCAAATTGTAAGAATATGGAACAACAAAGCAATCATACTTATCGATAGCGCTCTTGCAATCGGTCAAATTGACAATAGACTAAACGAACTAGATTGTGATTTCTATGTATCGAGTCAAACGGTTCTTGTCACCGCGTGGATGCTCGTTCCTCTATTTCAAGGACATGAAGTTGACTGAATCCTTTCAGCCTAACTACATATCATATGGATATAAGATGTCGATATTTTTAAATTTTAAACAACGCGCAAGCGAAGACATGAAATCTTGTTTCCTGGTTGCAGAGTGCACCGAATTCTATGAAAAAGTTTCGCTGTTTTTATAATCTACAGATACCTTTTCCATTCTACGTTCTTCTTTTCGCGACTTTTCTTTCTGCTTTTTATTCTCATATATTTTCTCTCGATATTAAACTTTTATCTACATTTTCCTTTCTATGTTTTCCTTGTCGCTGTTCTGCTTAAACGCGCGTAACGGAATTACATTTTTTCAACTTTTGGGCTCTATTTCTCCTCAAATACTGAACAAAAGATGACGATATTTTTATCCGAGATGTGCGGTAGAATGCTTGGTTTGTGGTTAAAAATTTCGAATGCGTCGGTTAAGTAGAACGATTTTTATGAGCAAAATAGGTATTGTGACGGAATTACATTTTTTAGCCTGTTTTTTTCTAGTGCACTTTGAAAAAATGCTCTAAAACGAAACATATTCAGAAAAAAAGTCTAATATAAAAGTTGTAGAGCATGAAAAGAGCTTTCGAATCATTTCTGTACTTTCACTCAAAAATGCTTGAATGAAAAGATACAAGCGAAATGGCTCCGTGACCGAATTACATGTCGCGACGGAATTACATCATTTTTTTTGCTTTCTTTTGCGGTGGGTTTTATCGTTATATTTCTACCGGTAAAAAGGACTTCTATAAACTTGATCTGCACGGAGCCTTATGCAATCGAGTGCTCCCTATCAAACTAAGCAAAAAGAACGGTGGGAGAAATGTTTTTGATTTTCGTAGAATTTTTCCAAAAAAAGTACCATTTCGAATTCGGCAAAAAATCGGCAAAAATCAGCAAAAACTTGTTTAGTGCGCAAAATGCATTTTTTAAGATTGTTTCGATAAAGTCAATAGTGCGTTTTGTAGAGAATTTAATTCTTTATCCACTGATATACTGAAACACTGACAGAAAAACACTCGCTGCACTACGTTAAAAGGTTAAGAAATGACTAATTGACTTGTGTTGTATATCTATATCTATACATTTTCCAGTAAGTTAAATATAACCTAATTCGTAATATATTGGATTCAACTTCCATGATTTGTAATGGTATTTATTCCAGATTTAATATAAACGGTAAGCTTTTTTAATAATTTATATGGTGGTTTCGGCGACCAAACAATAGCATTATAAACTATTTTTGGTATTATTAATGTATCATACAAGCCCACATAAGTGCACTTATTTTGATCAATTCAAAATCATATGTAATTCGCTTGTGTCCGTTTCTTATTAATTTATTAATTAATTTTCCTATTAATAATGCTGTATTAAAGCTATTGAACGCTTTTTGAAACCTATGAATGGCTAGGCATGCACCAATTCCGAGTCCAACCAATTCCAATTCCATTCTTAGCTTGGAATTGATGGAATTGACCGGAATTGGAATTGGAATTGACAAGAATTGACTAGAATTGGAATTGGAATTGACAAGAATTGACCAGAATTGGAATTGGAATTGACAAGAATTGACCAGAATTGGAATTGGAATTGACAAGAATTGGAATCGAATTGGAATTGACCTATGTTTTTCCTTGTGCAGAACATGATACTGAGGTTTATTCCCTTGACTTTAGTCTAGTCCAAGGTCTGATCGAGTTACAATGCT
>CAJNOQ010004811.1:0-16657 GCA_905250885.1 Didymodactylos carnosus | reverse complement strand
TCTATTGCTGCCTGGATTAGTCTAACACTTCTATGAGAAGCATGGCCATCCAGTAACAATAGCAACGGTCGTGGAATATTTTTTGTATGTTTAAGAAATAATTCCATAAACCACTGGAAAAACGTTTTCTCCTCCATCCAGTCGTTGTTTGAAGTATTATATCCAGCGTCTCAAGAAAATTATCAGATATATGAATAATTTGACAGAATCGGAAAAATATTGATTTACCTTTTGGTCCTTTCAAACACCAATTAGCAAGCAATCGTTTCGACTTATAAATAACGTACGGCGGTAATATCTGTCCACTGGCACTAATGCAGAAAAGTGTTGTTATATGGGTCTTGCCCGATCCATACTGACGTTGGTATGTAAATTTCTTATTTTTTCTGACAATAACTTTTAGGGTCGCTTTGTTATCGGAAAATCCAGTTTCGTCACAACTGAATTTTTGAGATGGTTTATCAATCAATTTATGCTTTTCAAAAATAGATTCTAAAATAAACATACATGTAAAAACTACGGCTTATATATGATCGAATCACATACCGGTTAAATCAAACCATTTTGTTACGGTGTTGCCAGAAATATTTGCACGTTATTTTTTCAACAGTTGAGGTGTTTTTAATTTAAATTCAGCATGTCGTTTCATAAACCCGTTATACCAGTCATAACTAGCGATCTCATTACTAAACATGTTAGGTCGTCCCAGTTCTCTCGCATAAACAGCTGTTATCGCTAGAAAGTCATGAGTTGTTAATGGTTCTCCCCATTCCTTAAAAATAAAAAATTATACTTCATTTATGATAAAAGCTTTTTAGATTCAAAGCAATCGTGCCTGTAGCACAGTTAAGGCACTAGCTAAGTATTTTTCTTCTTCAACAGTAAAATATGTTGGACGGCCAGGACCAAAATGTTCTACATCTCCAGCAGCATGACGTTGAAGTGTTGCCTGTGGCATGTGACTATCCCGCGCAACTTGACGAATCGTTCCACCTTCTTTAATGCTATCAATAGCATTCTTAAGATCATCTTTCGAGTATTGTTGTCTTTCTGTCTTTTTGATACAAGTTCGAGGCATCGTAAAAAGTTTGAGTGGTATCTTAGGCTACTGAGACACTGTCTTATATGTGCAATCAAAAATAATGCCGTCAAACAGAAAGGTAGTAAACAGCATGGCAACACAGTTTCACCAAAAACAATGTTCACAACCGTTTTAATTTATACTAATTAGCAAGCTTTATAAACATCAATAATCGTTTAGCCTAAAATATCAACTATCAGACATTAAAATTAATTTAGTCACTAATGAGTTTAAATGATAATGAGCTCAAAACTATATGGTAGAGAGAGGAAGATCTGGGCTACAAAATGAGGTATTTTTGAACTAATTATCTCCTAAGCTTAATTAACCAGCAATTGTACATTAAAACTCGATGTATTTGAATGGAGTGCCTCTATTTACCCCAAGCGTATGAGTGAAGTGCCTCTAATTACTCCCTACGGGGTAACTAGAGGCACTTTGATGGAGCTCTTCGCATTTTGGATCTGGCTCAAAATTGGCCAGAGTTTTTGAAAAGATTTTTACATGAGCGTGTAGAAAAATGTTTGGTCTACCATCAAGTTCAATAGCAACTTTTTCCGATCAAAAACGGTCAAGAAATAGCAAAAAAAGGACGAAACTTTCGAAAAGTGCCTCTAATTAACCCGAAGTACTCTACATACAAACAGCTTGCATGTATTAAAATTGGGATAATTATGCATCTCAGCAGTAAAGATGAACGAATAAGAAAAGAAAAAAGTTACATAGAACCACAAGCAATCTTCACATATAAAATAAATTGATTGAACAACAATGTTTAGAGAAACAAAGAATCATTACATCTGTCAGTTTTTATCAGTATGACACGAACAAAAGATAGTCTGTCATGTTTTACGAAAGCTAACTACGAACTTGTTTTGAACAAGAGGATATATAATAAAATTTTGTGAATAAAAATGACAAAAAATTTTACCTACTTTTTAGAGAGTCAATAAATGATCTTCAATTTAAATATGATCAAATTATCCACATAAAGAGAGAGACATAATAATAATAAAAATACTGTTCAATAGAACAAAAGATCTTTATCTATAAAAATAAACGATAAATATGAATAATAATAAATGCTCACAGTTCAACTTCTTTAAGCAATATGGCACATGTGAAATGGTTTGACAACAAAACAAGACATCATGTTTCACTTCCATAGAAAAGATGTTTTTCCCGAAGGTATATATATATTCAACAAAGGGTCGTTATAACGCAAACAAAAAAAAAGAAGTTTTAAGATTTTTATCAATTTTCAGAGAAACAGATTGCGGCATGAAATATAAAGTAATCTGTACAGTAATTAACTATTCTAATTTATTCCAATAATGAGTCTAAAAATAATTCTAAAAATAAGTCTGAAAATAAAAGCCGATAATGGCATCTACTAATTAACTAGATATTCAACAGATCCAAATTTTAATATCAGATCTAAGACTATAATCATCCGAAAATGGCATATGTTGTATTTATGAAACTACTATATATAATCACGTTGATCCGTTTATGCAATACTTTAAAAATGTTTGAAATTATTGATAGTAAACGTAATAAACCTGTTCTGCTTTTATTAAATGGTTATCGTTATTATAGAGGCAAAATAAAAAATACTAATACATACTGGCGCTGTGAAAGTCGTTCGTGCCTAGGGTGTTGTATAAAAAACGATCAAAACGATCCAGTATTAAAGGCAGGACACAGTCATCTACCAGATGAAAATCGTTGTCAAGCTGAACAATTTAATAATAAATTAAAACGTCGAATTGAAGAGTCTGCTAAACGAGTTACAAATATATTTAAACAAGAACTAATTAATGTTCAAGTTACTGCATCACAACAAATAGCTACGACACCAACGTTTTAAAAGATAAAAACGTCACTTTATAATGCAGTAAAAGTTTTCCTCCAATACCAAAGTCATTAAATGATGTAAAAACTGAAGGTAAACAACATTCATCTTTATTTTAGAGCACTTTTTTATCTGTAGTTCTGTCATGAATTAGGTATATGGCGACGAACGTTAAATGGAGATCCTTTTCTACTTATTAGAGCTTTAGCGTATAGCACATCTTTTTTATTCGCATATAGGAATACAAATGTGACATTAGGTAGCCTATGTGGAAGGAAAGAAGAGGATGTTTTTTCGCTCTACCATAATAAATGCGTCTGAATGTCGACATATGCACCGCATTAAAATGTGCTATACGCTAAGGCTCTATTGATCAGAAACAACAACCAGTATTTGGTACATTATCTTCTCTTCAGCAATTATGTAGTAGTGATCATTTATTTATGGATGGCACACTTTCATCATGTCCATCTCCATTCTATCAATTATATACCATTCATAGTTATAATAATCAAATATCTACACCAAAATTTTATTCATTATTAGCCGATAAAAATCAAGGTACTTATACACATTTATTAGCTGCAATTCAACGAATTTGTTATGAAAATCAGTTAATTATTAACCCAAAATATATAACTATAGATTTTGAAACTGCCATGATAAATTCTCTAAATATGATATTTCCAAATGCAACAATAAAAGGCTTCAACTTTCACTTTAATAAATGTTTATATAAACATTTACAAGTATTAGGATTCCAGTCTGCCTTTAATAATGCTGAATCTACAGATATTAATGATATAAATGTTCGAAATTTATACAGAAAAACTGCCTCACTTGCTTTTATGCCACCAAATCAGATTCCGGATTTATGGGTGCAAATTGTGAACGATTTTAATAAATTCAAAATATTGAACCATTTTTTGATTATTTTACAACAACATGGGTAGATGATAATGCAATGTTTCATTATTTATTGTGGAATTATTTTGATTTCGTAAGTCATCGTACTAACAATAACGTCGAGGGATGGCATTGCAGACTAAATTCTTCACTTTATCATGTTCATCATCCAAATTTTTACTTATTTCTTAACAGTTTAATAGAAGATTTTGCGTTGAATACGGCTATTATAACGCAAACTTCTGCCACGGGTGCAACACCATCACGTAAAAAATATATGTTCAACGAAATACGCGCATTCTTGATTTGGAAAAAAGATATAAAGAACACTAATTCACATTAAATGAATTTCACGATGGAGATATGAAACTGAGTGGTATTAAAAAATTCTAAGTTTTTTGTTCTTTTTCTGTATTATAACGTATAAATTTTCATACATATCACTTAATTAGTAAACATATCAATTAAGGAAATAGTCGGCAAAACGAGAACTATAAATTTCTTTTATAAAAGTCGACTAAACGAGAATATTTTTCGTGAGTCGACGAAACGAGAATACACCGTAGGTATTATGAGCATCTAATTTCGTTTTGTTTTTGTTTTAAACGAAAAATACTGAAAATGAGTGTTTTTTCTTTAGTTAAAAATTATTGACTCACTCTCAAAAAAGGTATAATTAAGGTAAAATTATTGACTTATTGAATAATTAGGTAAAATTATTGACTCACTCTCTTAAAGTCAAAAAAGGTGACTTTAGTCCTATTATTCTTATTAAAAATTTTCACCTTACGAAATAATTCTTCAATTGACTCACTCTCGAAAAAATTCATTTTCGAACAAAAATTGATATTAGTGAAAGATTTTAATTTAGTTTATGAGGCTGCCTTAAAATGAATACGTCAGAGGGAAAAAATTTAGTTGGATCATAAAAAATCCATTTCTTTTGGTCAAAAATTCTGTTTATCTTATTTTCTCAGATTTTTCAGGCGATAGAATTTTGTTTCAAAATAAGAAGCCAAATTTCAGCATGAGTTGAGTCGCACAGATAGAGACACATCCACATATACGCTTTGGATGGTATTTGAACACATATGAGCTTACTAAAGATCGAGAAAAGACGAAACACTGGTTCTGTTTTCTCCAGCGTTTGCTAAAAGATCCAAGTTGGGAAAATTTTTTCGCATGGAACATTCAAACCAATCTCATCCCAGGCCGTGAAAAATGAGATAAAAAATGAGCCATAAATGACTCATATATGGCTCATTTTTAAATCATATCTCTTCCATGTTTATCTCATTTATTGCATCATAATGTAGTGATAATTATGTCATTTTTTTATGGGATAAATATCATCTTAATATGAACATCTAAATATGATCCTATTACCATCCTATTTAGAGCATTTTTAGCTCGTTTTAAGACTATTTATGAGATAAGAAATGTAAAGAAGAAAAAATACGAAACAGTTCGTGCAGAGATTCGAACCCTGAACCTGTAAATCAGAAGTCTATGATGCTATATCCACTACATCACATGGCTATACAAATATACATGTTTTTGTTCCTTCTGTTTTTTATTTTTCACTTTGAACTTTAAACAACTCGTAATTTTGATTAATTAGCCTCCGGCTCTCCACCGTGGAAAACGCTTCCTTCATGACGAAAAACGAAAAATAAAGTTTAAAAAGGGGTTTTCACCCTGAAGAAAGGTTTTTCTGGATCCGGCTTCCGAGTAAAAAATATCAGAAATAAAGTTTACTATCTTTTAGTCTCTAAGCTCAACTCTGTACAGTGTTTGTGGAAAGTGGTAGAAAATAAATGCGCATAATTCTATAAAAACTGCTACTTCCGTTTGTGTCATAATGTCCCATAAATGACTAATCTAATACACATAAATGATATGATCTAATTATGATCATAAAATGTGACAAATATAATTGTAAGAAAATGATCATTATAGATCAGAAGTTAAAAATGACACATAAATATCACATCTACGATCTTAGAGATATGATATAAAATGATACTTAAATAGATCATTTTTAGAAGAATTTTTGACCAAAAGAAATGGGTTTTTCATGACGTAACTAAATTTTTTCCCTCTGACGTATTTATTTTAAGGCAGCCTCATAAACTAAATTAAAATCTTTCACTAATATCAATTTTTTTCGAAAGTGGGCCAATAATTTTTCAATGAAGAAAAACCACTCATTTTCAGTATTTTTCGTATAAAACAAAAACAAAACGAAATTAGATGCTCATAATACCTACATATAGACTAGATAATACCTTCTACAATGTGGTGAAAACGGCGGTTTCCTAGCATATATCGTTTTCAAATGGCAAAGAGAACAAACTGATACGATGCGGGTGGGCCAATAATTTTTGGACCTACTGTATATAGGAGATTAAGCAACTGTTTTATACACAAGTGTGTATTTTTTAAAATATGCATTAGCTAACTGTAAACTAAATACCCTTGTCTTATTGGAAATGTTGATCTTTGAATCTCTCATTTTCTCATGCATAATTCTTTCACATCCGCCAAAAGAGCTTCTTGTGTTTCAAAATTGTTGAGTTCAGGCAAAAGCGAGAATTATTTACTCTGGTTTTTGATACAATTTTCATTCTGAGCTAGAAAAAACCTTATAATTTTTATGGATAAGATTATAGATCTGTCCACTTCCACAATAGTTTATACCAATGCTTCAACTTCGACTTTCTTCTTAAATGAGTAAACCGTTCATTATCTTTTAAAAGTTAATTTACTTAGTTCTTTCCAATGAATCAGTATTAATATTTCATGAATTTAGTAAAAATACATCATTCTGTGATTGAATTGCATTTCTACGATTGCATTTTAGTTCGAAATGAAGCTGCAACGTTTGTTTTCTGCCTTTTAGAAAAACATCTACATGTCACTTTGTAGTTTACTCTATTTTTCTCTGTCTTTAACGACAATGAGACTCCATACTTGAATAAATCGGACGCAGGCATTTTTAACAATCTTTTGTAATATACGTTTTTATTAATTCTTTGAGGTTTTTGCATGTTTCTTTTTAGCAATTAATTAGTGATTATGTCCGCGATATCAGTTTACGTTACGACATTCGAAGATTTATCTAATGATAGTCTCATGGAAATTTTTGATTACTTATCACCACCACATATATTGTATTCATTTTTCGGTCTCAATGAGAAATTTAATCAGTTATTAAAGTATTATACACTTGATATTGATCTCTCAAATGTTTCATACAAAATTTTTCAATTTTATTCGTCGATAATTTTGCCTTATTATGGTCGAAATGTATTTTCACTCAAATTAGGTCATGAATATCGATGTGGACAAGTTGAATATTTATCAGACGAGTTAAGCAATTATTTTTTGGCTACTTTTTCACAATTAAAATATCTATATTTGATCAACATAAAACAAAATGAATTAAAATTATATACATCATTATTTTCAATGTTATTGCATATGATAGCTAATAGATATCATGACATCTTATGTTTGTCAAGAGAAACAACTTCAGCTCTATTTGCCGATAACAGTTCACTCGAACAATATGTAATCCAAAATGCTGTATTATCATTTGACACACAACGATTAATAACCTCAAATATTCGTACTTTAAATATAGAATTAAAGTTTTATAGTCATATTTTAATATTATTTCCCTATATACCTAACGGGTGGCGCATAATAAACGGGACACTTTTGTTCTTTATTTTTAAGGCACTTTTGAATGATCTAAAAATCTGGTTCTAGTCTCATTCGATAGAGAATTGAATTCTCTACAGAACCTGCTTTTTGAATCTCTGATAGCATTTTTCTTGTTTGAGCATCACTCAAAATATTAAATAGTGCTAAATTCTCGAACTGCGACATACCGAAAACAGAAAAATATTTGCCTTGATCGCAGAACAGATTTCATAAGAATTTTGAAAACATCAGAAGATTCACCGGAAAATGCTGCATCTCTCCAAATTCTACAGTTAAGTTTTCTACGAAAATTTCTCTTTGCAAAAAGGTGATAAATCTAAAAAAATCTAACTTTTGAATCTATTTTTCACAGATTTTTATTTTTTGCTTATAAAAGCAGTAAAACGTTATGAATCCAGGGTTTTAGCCTTGTTATCGTACACAGAATTAATTTCTGCATCTTTTGATATATAAACAAAGTTTCTCAATTGAAACCATTAATTATAAAATTAATTTAATTTGAAAAAGCGTGAAAAGCCGGTTGAGAACTATTTAGGAGTCCAGCTGACGTAGCGAAAACATTATATGAAGTTATAAATGAGTGAGACCGATAGAGCACAAAATTCTCTATTTTTCTACCTAGAAAAGCAACTATTGAACCTCCGACAATGGGCTAAAAATCTCAAAAAAGCATATGACTAAAGCACGTCGCAGTTTGAGCATTTAACACTATTTAATATTTTGAGTGGTGCTCAAACGAGAAAAGTGCTATCAGAGATTCAAAAAGCAGGTTTTGTAGAGAATTCAATTTTCTATCGAATGAGACTAGAGCCAGATTTTTAGATCATTTGGAAGTGCCTTAAAAATAAAGAACTAACTTTATTATGCGCCACCCGTTACATACACTAAATGTCAAATTCAGATTGTTCGATTATGATCGTATTATAATTACTAGTTATGATTATGAGAATATTTCAAATAAAATACCTCATCTATGCACTTAAAGGTACAGTATATTATTAAAAATCTCTTATTTCACTATGATTAGATATAATAGGTCACTTTTGTTGGAAAACGTTAAAAAGTTAACAAACTCGTTCTAGGCCCAAGAAACAGAGACTTATCTGCTCCACAAAATCTTCCATCTTTAATGTTTACATATTACTCCACTATTTCAAAAAATAATAACGTAGAGTAAAGAAAAATAAAAAGTAAAAGTCTAATTTTTGATGACTTTCAGCTGTTGAGTGATATTTACAAAAATATTGTGATAACTGAGTAAATAGAATTCTATAAGCAAGTTTAGTACTTTCATCCAGACTAGACCACTCGTTTGTATCTGGAAGAAAGTTGTGAACATTTTTGCTTAGAAATTACTTAACACTTTAGGACACTGTCAGATATTCGAACGTGAAAAAGCGGGTACATAAGTGACCCCTATTATTTCGGATTATTCGTGATTAGCGATGAAATTTTACGTATCTTTTTGTCATGAATAAAGAGGAACTTTTACATAAAGTATGCGACATGAATAATTAATTGTAACATTATTACTAGTTTGTAATTATTACATCAATTACTTTGTATTTCAAAACAGAATGTACATGGGTGAAAGAGGCAAGATATTTACGATTTTTTCTAATCGAAACAAGAAATCCCATGATCCGTTTTTGCAAGCAAAATACTCAAAAAAAATCAAAAAAGATAATTTTTTATCATTATTTGACAAAATTGATCTTTGGAGATAAGATCTTTAGAAAATCAAACTAACTCTCTAAATATTTAAAGTAGTAATATAGTATTTTTCACATAAATAGATAATTCGGAGCGCTCACTTCAGTTGGAACCAAGCGAAATTTTGTTCTTCAGGATTTTGGGCGCGATATCGCGAACTTTTTTGAGCTCCAGATCGGGTATCATTTGGGGATAATCCTGAAATCTGACAGAACACGCATAATCGACCACACTAACTTTCAGCTTTTGTTACGATTAATTTTGTTTGCCAAATATGATTAAAATTACAAAAAGTTTTTGCTTAGGATTTTTTCATAAACTCTTCGAGAAAATCATGATTTTTCAACGTACTTCTGAAGATTTGTTATCATTTGAATATAGACATTCGCAAGTTCTGAAATGGTTATAATGAATTCTGAGTGAGTACTAAAATTTTTAATATTAGTTGAAAAAGAATAGTTGAAATAACAGAGTTGAAATTACTCGTGACTTTTGAGGGTCTGGATGGCACGCACTGTAAACAGAACCTTTGATGCTGTATAGAGTCCTTTTAAGCTCGATTTTGAAAGCTTTTCAACCCTTTAACCCCCATAGGGATTTTAGAAGAATCAGTGATAAATAACCACACAAACAGGGAACTAGTCCCTCCAATATGTCAACGATACGGACAGATCGACCAAGCGCTTTGACCTTGGTGCAGGGTAGTCTGGGTACTCCAGTGAATATGGAGTAAAAGAGAGAAGCTAAACGGCTAGAAAAAATCCTATTTTGTCTCTCTTTTACGAGGGTGTTGAGTGGACAAGAGTGATATCTATTCGATTTAATTTTACTCATTTGAAAACTATTTCAAAAGAACACATGGATTTTTGACGCACATTTAAAAATTAACATCCGGTTTTCATTAAGTGATAAAATATTCATTGAAAGACATGATAAATATTATTTTAACTTCTCCTATGATAAAATTTACAAAAAATATATTCACGATGCTCACCGTTCCCCTTCGTCATCTCACTAGTGGCTCCAGAGTCCATCTTGTGCCTTACCGTTTTTGATTCGCCAAGCTATTGTGAAACTTTCGAACGGTGGCCAATTAACAAGTAGACATATTCGTGGATATAAAGTACACAACGCGTCCTCCAGATCTCTACTGGCTGTAGCTAGAAAAAAATTTGTTCAAAAAAGTTCAACTTTTTAGAATTTTTTCAAAATGATCGATTATGTAAGGTTCATATTTCAGAGACGAAGCGATGAAATGAAATGTTCGTTTTACCTGCCGATAGCTCATGAAGTCTACTACAAAAAATGTTTTTAAAATCCATACTTGCTTAATTTTTTATAATCGACCTACAAATGATCACTGCAGTGACCAAGGGAGGTAAAGGGTTAATGTAGGGTAAGGGCAATTTATTTACAGAAAGAAATAAGAAAAAGGTAACAACATTTGTATTACGTAACAGATATACAACTTCAAAAAAACATACTTGCCAATCAGCTTTGTCATGTCTTGTGATTTTATTAGTTCTTATAATATTAATCCTAATGTTTCTAATTACCTTAGCTTTAAGCAATCAGCCTTTGACAGAAATCTGCCTGTTTGTTACCACACAATGCGATAGTCTGTTCCGAATATTGAAAAGTAAATAGAACAAACTGAGATCGGTTGGTTATTCATATATGAGTTTGCTCAAAATGAAGACTAAACTTTCTATAAATGTCGTTCTGTCCATGGCACATAAGCGTGAAGATGCAAGTGATCATTATTGACTTTTCTGTCATGCTTAATACACTAAATTTTTCTTTTGTATTACTACATTATTATTCTATGTTTGAACTTTCTTTTTAAGATTTCTGCCGGATACCGTTAATAATTATGGTTTAGTTGAATTATTAATTAAAAGTTTTCTGTTATTAAAAACTTTAGCGATAAATTTTGGTTATGTAAATGATGTTATTGATGGCTATCGTCTACAAAACAATATTCTGTTGCCATTATTTAATTTAACCGAATTTAGTTTCTATTTTTCTTTCAATAAGAAATCAACATTAACTACGTCGATGATAATTTGTTCGTTTAGAAATGATTTTTGGTTGAAACAGAATTGATACGTGATGTGTCATCGGGACTATTATGATCATTGCTATTACCTTAATATTTTACCATTTTCATTTACTGATGTGGATTGTATATCGAATGATTTTGTCGACATTCAATTAAACAGGTATAACTTCATATAAAGTTATTTAAAGAGATTTATATATAAGGTAGGAGGAGAAAAACGAAAGATAAGTGTGACAAGAAATTAGTCGAGGAGAACTACAGTTTAACATAATTCAATACTATGATCATTAGGAAAGGGCTGAACTCTTTTGATCTATTAAGACGTAGTTGTTTGTGGTTACATGAGTCTTCTAAGCTTTAAGCCCGATGTAGGCCACATCATACATTGTTTTCCACTTCCATTCTTTTTCTTGTTTGTCAGAGAGTAACTGTTTCTTTATATGGCTATAGTAACAAAAAAGGCAACAAAATTTTTTTGAATATTAAAAAGAAAAAGGACTTTTTGTTGGTACAGTGGAACCTCTGTATAGTGGACACCTTCTGGACTTCCCAAAAGTGTCCACTATACAGAGGTGTCCACTTTAGAGAGGTTAAGTCTTTTTTCAAGTTATTCAAGTAAAAATTCTTCACTCCGACGAAGAATATTGGCAGCACTACTTTTTGATATTTTGTATTTATCAGCCAACTCGCGAACTGATAAACCATGACCATTTTGATTATCCTTGATTAAAGTAACTTTTTCCTCTAAAGTTAATGCTTTTCGCTGAGACATTATGCTCTTTTTTTCTTTCTCGAGAGTTAGAAATAAGATAAATGAAGCAAATGGGACAAATAGGATAAACGAGACAAATGAAACAATATCACCATTGTTTTCTTTTTTCCTTTTCAACTATTCATCAAGACGGACAATTCTTTTTCTGTCTTTTATGTGTCATTAAAGCATATCAAAGATATAGTGTCTGTTTGATCCTATTCATCATAGAACATTTTATTAATTTAAATCAATGAAGTATTCTTGTTTCGTCGACAACTCATTCTCACACCGCCCCTCCCGCCTCTGCTGTTCTCTGATCTATATTCTTTGAAGTGGCCGATTTGTCGACGAAACGAGAATACTCCAAATCAATGTCCACTACAGAGAGGTATTTGGTATGAAAGGGACTGAAAAAAAGTGTCCACTATGGAAGGTGTCCACTAAAGAGAGTGTCCACTATGTAGAGGTTTAAATCCAGCAAAAAATGCTCCGTCGGACCTCAAGGTGTCCACTATAAGGAGGTATCCACTATACAGGAGTGTCCACTAAGGGAGGTTTTACTGTAGTTTGTGAAAAAGATAAAAAACTGAATTCAATTTCTTTATTCTTTTCATCTTTTTTCAAAAATCTGGCAAAAAAAGTCCACGTCTGTTATGTCTCCAGTTCCGGTCCAGTCCAAGTCTCCTACGTCTTCAGTCCCAGTCCGAGTGGAAAGTCTATCAGACCGGACTTTTACCCATCTCTGATTGCACTCAACGAGTTGAAATTGTTCGATAGAAGTCGGAAAACTTGATTAAGCGGAGAAGTATGATAGTATCTGGACGAAAGTAGAAGATCAGCGCTACTAAATCGGAAGAGTAGGAACTAAATTTATTTGTTGAAATGAATTGAGAAGAAAATTTTCAAATCCTCATCTTCTCTTCCTCTTTTCTTGAAACATGTATAGTCAGAGATAATTTTCAATGCTGATTATGAATTTTATGCTAGTTTGTACTAATACGGGCTTCTAGAGCCCATCTTGGAAACTAGTCGAAGAAGACTGATTTTGAAATCTAAGACGAAAAAATTTCGATGTGTTTATGTTGTAGATCATGTTTGGGTTGTCTGTATAAAATAGTTTTCTCCGATTTGGCATTTAAACTTACTAAAAATTGACTTTCACCGGTTTTACGAGTAAAATATCTTGAACTTAGTTAAAACACAATCTTCCTATTCTGAATTTTATCTCTGCTAGTCTCCATACTGTTGCATCACGGCACATTGCCACCTTCCACATAAAAGAGCCAAAACGTCGATAAAAAAGAAGACAAAAAGTGCCTTTGAAGCACACTTTAAGTTTTGTCACGACGGTAGTCTTTTATTTCTCCAAAGGCACTTTCTGTCTTCGTTTTTATCGACGTTCAACAGCAATGTGCCGTTGATGGAATAGTAGGAAGACTAGCCGAAACGACATTCGAAATCAGCATAATCGGTTTTTTTTCTCAAAGGATTTTTGACCCAAGACCTGGTTTTCTTTCAAAATGTGGTCTAGAAATGGTTTAGGGGAAAAATCATTGTGATATTCGGAATCAGCTCACTCGATTACCTAGGACCCACTCTGTTTCAGGTTAAAAGTGATTTTCCAGTTAAGAAAGTTCCCTCGTGAGTACTGGTATTAGTAAAACTCTCATTGGTGGGATATACGGTTCAACTGGATAAGCTGTGTTATTTTCGTCTAATAAGATTTTCTTTTGTTTTAGAATTCCAGTTACCTCCCGACTGTCCGAACAATCGACACGTACCTTTGATATTAGTTTTCTACCATTAATGAATAACCGCTCAACTTTAACTACAGTTGAATATTGCATTTTGAAATCGTTTTCAAGCTGATAGGCATCCCATTTCGGTGGTACATTTAATACCACGATAGAATAGCACGTTGGAGTCTTATTGGGCATGTCTATTTCATATTCAAGGTCACATGTTTTTTGTGGCCATTTACTTAGATCTTTTAACGAATCGAATTGGCTTAACCAATTTGCATAGAGTAAATAACTATTTTTGTTGTTATACGGTGAGTAGCGATCATATGTCAAATTTATATTACACTGCCGATTTATAGCTTTAATGATTGCTAATTCTGTTGAATATTGATTATCTTTAAATCGAATCCTAAATGGTGGAAAAGACTCACGTTTTTGTTGTTGACGTGACGTTTTCGTAAATTTTGAATTTACGTATGTACGTTTTATAGTAAAGTGCGCTGCTGTAGGGTTATTATTACAATTGTTAACCATATCTTCATTTGGGTCTTGATTTTGACTCCGATTCACATTCAGATCATTTGAAATTCTCTGATTGTCATCAAATTGATGTACTTTGTTACGTTTTGGTGTGCCTTCTGGAATTTGTTCAAAAGAATCATTTTGCCCACGTTTTCGCTCATAGTATCTCATATTCCGTTGTTGTTGATGGGTGGGATGAAATTCACCATTAATTTCATCCTCATTATTCTCATTTGCATTTTGATTATTTACTATCAGATTTTCAACAGAATATTTTATTTTGAGTTAAATTATTCTCTTCACTTAAGGTACCCATGACAAAAAAGAATTTTACCACGCGTACAAATGTACTAAACGTGGTTGCAGAATTGTCTGTATTACTATATATATATATGTAACACAATCAGAATGAAGAAATGAATAAGGAAAAGACGTCTTTACTTTAACTAGTCAAATGTGTGTGTGAACCTATCTTAGTAATCATAAGTCGCACCTACAGAAAAATTTGCTGATTTAGAGAAAATGAATTTTCTCACCAGCAGTGCAAAATGGAAAACAAAGCAATGTATACTTTTAAAGCTCGTTTGATGGCGCTTCTAATGAAGGAGAAAAATCAGCTCCATCTCTTCAAAAACAAAACTACTTAGGTTTACAAGAGAGGCATGTACCATTTTTAAGAATATATGTTTTTTTCTAATTGTTGAATATTTTTTCTTTTTCCATTATATTATGATTATATCCTCCTTGACTACCAGAAAAAGATGGTCCATTTGATGAACCGTTTCCACCACCTGCTGCTCCACCTCCATTACCTCTCCGATTATTCTGATTTGATGAACTGTTTGTTGGAGCATATTGTGATTGTTGTTTAAAATATTCATGATTACTAGTATTTTAATCATCTAATATAACTCGACATGTTGGACATGTACCATCGAGTCTTAACCAACGTGATATGCACGGTTCATGAAAATGATGAGTACAATTTAAACGGTTTGGGTCTTCGCCTTGTTTAAATTCATTCATACATATTGCACACTATAGATTATCACGTGCTTGTTCAGCTGTTATTTTCACTGTTGGAATAGTATTAATGCTGCAGATGGAGGACCAGAATTTTCAAATTGATTTAAAAATTGCGTAAGGAATGTAGAGATTTTGATGATTTGATAGGCCACTACCCGGTTGCATAATGATATTTCTGAATGGTATATTTTCGGCCGATCCTCCAGTTATTTGATGAATGAATGTTTGAAGCATTTGTTCAAATCCGTTTCCTGCGCCTTCGGAAGGCATTCCGCCGACAAAGATGGTTTGACTAAGTCCAAATGGTGTTCCTAACATATGTTGTCTAGGCCTTCCTGGTACTTGTTGGACAGCTGCAACCTCTTCAATAAATCCTTCATTACAGTTGGGACATTTTGAATTCACAATAGGTACAATATGTTGATCACATTTATAACAATAAAAACTTGGTAGTGATGCTGTGGCATGTCCACTAGCCATTCTTATGTGTGTTTATAAGCGAGAAAAATATGATTCCTTGCTTTTGCTTTTAGATAGTTACTAACAATAATCTCTTTATAATGTGTTTAATGTAAGCAAAAAGAAGCAATCCATACTTTTAAAGCTCGTTTGATGGCGATTCTAATGAAGGAAAAAAATCCGCTCCATCTCTTCAAAAACAAAACTGCTTAGGTTTACAAGAGAGGCATGTACCAGTTTTAATGGTATTATCCCCAAAGCCAGACTCAATCGAGTTTTACGTTTGAATTCAATTAAACATCATTTTTGTATTCAGTTTTTAATGCTGAATACGAAAAATATAGTTTCAAACGTTGAAAGGACCTGTGAATGGAAAAAAATTGAGCTTTTTCACAACTAACGACATTTCGAAAAATGAATCATTCAAGTTTTTCAAATTTTTCCACTGTAAATAATTTTTTTCAAAAGTTAAAAGCACTTTTTTTACTCAGGTCATCGTGCTCTATCCAACCATGTATGAATTAGCCAAGAAAATGTTTTTACTGGAAGTTAGAATTTCTGGCACCTTGAGTCTAATAACGAACTTTATGGTAATGTTACTTGAACATCATTTGAAACATCAGCCTTTGAATTACCAATACTCATTGAAAGACTTTCTTTCGAAGTAAAGATCTTTTGAGCATTCTGATACACCCATATGAATATCTTTTCGCTTTCTGCATATGACAAGACCAAGTATTCTTGTTTCTGTTAGTCAGTTAAACGTTTCAACTATGAAGGTAGGTGGTACTATGGGTTTTAAGGTTTC
>CAJNOQ010004810.1:0-16658 GCA_905250885.1 Didymodactylos carnosus | reverse complement strand
ATGAAAGATTTTATAACCACTATGTAATTTGATCGAACATATTCAATTCTTTTTCGATTGTGTAAGAGACTGAACCTCGTAATTGTTCAGATAGATATAAAGAATTGCTCCTATTGTTGTTGTTGTTGTTGTTGTTGTTCAATAATAATAATTATTATGATATCTATACGAAGAAGAAGAGAACTTATCATAAAACGATTACTATTTGAAGTTGTCCGTTATATATATCGTCCAGTACCACTTTTCAATAAAAAAAAAGAAGAAGAACGACATGTAAGGAAGAGAAGAGTAGATCAAATGTGTATGAGTGTGCATGACATCACTTTGATTAAAACTTATCGATTGTCTATCGAGATTTTTTCAACTGGTTTTTATCAAAAACAAAAAAGAAGGATGACACGGTAGAAAAAAAGATGAAATGAACGACGGCTTCTCTTCTAATTATGTAATGTAGGTCTGTAAATAGTTAAATAAAATAAAAAACACTAGGATGAGTATTAGAAGTTTCCTCTTACCGTTCACTATAATCACAATAGATGATCTTACAGTTAGATACACATAGCGAATATGGTAATAGGAATGGGATGATACTCTTTAGGGTGATCTTAGCAAGAGTATAACTTCGTTCTTCTTTTGTTCGACAAAAGATCAATATAACCCCACATTAGTAGAAATGACATTGATATGAAAAAATAGAACATTACTAGTGACTAAAACGTCACAGATTTTGAATATTGCCAACTTGTACATCATGTAACAAAATTTCTAAGATAAAATCGTTTTAATGGATCAAAAGAGTTGAGTTTGTTTTTTTCTATAAGAATACGTGTAACAAACAGATAACGTTGTCTAAAGTTGATCGTACAAACAACATAACTACCAGTTCAAGGTATATACAATCAACCAACCTATATTCTTTTTTTTTTTTCTATATACGCATATATATTTTTCTTTGTCTTTCTTTAACAGAAGAAAAGAAATTATTTGATCCTTACAAATATATTTTTTGACCACCGTTCATCGTCGACAAAATATCAAGTTTCTCCGTTTGTTTTCTAACAAGTTTCATACATATACAGAAGAATAATTCTTGAAAAAATTGAACATAGATCGATATCGCGGACAAAAAACGAATGGTCCATTTAAAGAAACATTGTACTATGACAGATAGATAGATAGATAGATAGAAAGAAGAAAAAAAAAAAGAAAGACTGATTGAACAATTTGATGGTGGCAGTTCTCGTACATGTCTGAGATAGAATTACACGTCTTGTATAGACATTATCTTTCAGGGGTGATATCTAAATGAGAGTGCCTAAAGTCTAATTAGTTAATAATATATTGACATTGTTCATTCATTCAATATTTAAAACACATCTGAAAGTGATTTGGTTCATCTCTAAGACAATAACAAATCTTTTGGGAGAAAAATTCATTAGTTTTAAAATAAATGAGAAGAAAGAAGAAAAAAAATAAAACATCAAAAATAACTTACTTGTTCTACGTATGATTTGTTATAATCATTGATTGTCCATCTTAAATTTTTTAATATTTGTTCTTTTTCACTAGTATGTATTTCTTGAAATAATCGATCGAGTAATATTTTAATACGTGTTGTAACTGTTGTACAACCATAAAGACATAATGTTGCAATTTCAAATATATGTTCACTTGATACTAAATCACAATGACTTTGTAAATTTGTATAAGATGTTTGACGATTTAATGCTAAAAGAAAAACAACAATAACAACAAAAAAAAACCGTTAGTCTCTGTTATTAGCTATTATTATTAATAAAAGACATTTGCGTCTTTATATCGTATTTAGTATCACGTCTAGTTCTCTCTAAGTCTTCTCACGAACTTTTTTCTTTTTTTAACACAAAAGTGATCACTATAATACGTGAGCTTTTGTTATCTATATGCCTATTCAATTTATATCTGTATAATATTATACCTACCATGACTAACATAACTATGTTTACATTCGTCACAAGAACGTACGGATATTGAACTGGCACGAAATTGTTCACATTGACAATTTGAAATTTTACACTTTAATACAGTCTAAAATAATAATAATAATAATAAAAAAAAAACCAAAACACAATAAATAGAAGATAAATTTATGATAAACATTAACAAACAGTGACTACCTTCATCTACCCACACACAAATACTGTCAACCAATACGACGTTGAAGCGACACTTTTTTTTTCTTTTTTATTCTTCTATTCACCTCTCTTACAATAAAAGAATAAAAAAGTGACACAATTGAAAATTTTTTTTCAACAATAACGACAACAACGACGAATGACAATCATTCTATACGTGAAACGAAATTTTGATTGGACTCTCTTACATTCTTTTTTTTTCACCGTTCTCTTCTTCTCGTTTCTTTATATGTACTCTATATAGTCACTCTGTCGCTGTCATTTTTTCGCTTTTTCAAAAGGCACGAAAAAAAAAAAAAAGCAGCAACAGCATCCATAGTCTTATCAGGAATGGAATTTCTTCTTTTCGAATGATGATGATGATGACATAAACATTCGTTTTTTTTTCTCTTCTTTTTTTTGTTTTATCACCATACGCGAAGCGAAAAACAGGTTCTCTGTTGATATTTGATATGGTACGAAAAAGAGAAGATACATCACACAGCGGGAATAGTTGTGAAAATGCAAAGTTATACTCATTAGTCGTTTTTTTGATCTGACTGTTGTTCTGTCGTTCAAAAAGATGAGAGAAATAGAAAGAGAGATGTGCGATAATTTAAACCTTACAGACAATCAGTGAGATTGTCTTGTTTATATAAACCACTACAAATATGTGGAGACAAATGACCGCGGCATGAAAAAAACATTAAAATATAATCGAAAAGAAAAAGAACATCATTAGTCAACATCAATAATCTGGAATAATACTAAATATGTTCAAATCACAGAGACCTGCTCATTTTGAGAACATATGAGTAAACTTTACTTTTTTAGCTTTTCATCTAATTTTGCGTTTCTTTCTTGTTATAAATCAGACCTTTTTCTTTTAGTATCGACAACTTTTGACCAAAGGACGACGCTCTAACTTAGTTTTTGTGGTGCTAGTGGCAGCGCGACAGTGGGGGATAGTGGAGGTCCTCTCTCCTGCTGTTAAAAATTCTGATGTAAATTTCCTTCAATTTCGGCGATAAATGTGATCAATTTGCTCGAATTCGGAGAAAAAAAATAGGAATTTTCTTCAATTTTGTAGATAATTTTTGTGGGTTTTGTTTCACATTTCTCTCACCTCACCATGTTTCTTCCAAAATCCGGAGAAAAGTCATTTTGCGCTTACTGTCTATGTTAATCGTAGAAAAACTTCATGGTTTATTTGTGTTCCTGTTTTTTTCTTAGAGTAATTTTATTAGACTTTCTACAGTTTTTTGAGATACTCCCGTCTTACTCTAAAGTTCTCGCGGCGCCACTGTGTCTCAAAACTCAATCATAATTTTTGTTCATCTTTTTCTGTTGTGCAAATGATTCTCTATAGTTTCGTAGAAAAAGAAAGAAACAAACGCGAATATAAATAAAGCTTATCACTTGTTTAAAATAACATGACTTTAAATGAAGGACAGAAAATTGAAACATGTCAAATTGGATGTACGATAATAAATCGTGTGAATGTAGACGATGTATGAATATACATATATAATATGTGTATTCAGACACTTGTTGGCTATTAGTCTTTTTTTTAAATACAAAATTAAAGACAGAAAATAAACGAAAAAAACTACGTTTCGTTTTTTTTGTTTAAATTTTAACTATAAAAGATAGAGAATAATCATGTCTATTCTTATTGGACATAAATCATATGACGTCGCCTAGTTTTTATGTGTGAAATTTACATGTTTCACAACTAGAGCACGAATTCTAACCAGGGTGGAGCTAGAGATGCTGACCCGTCCTTGAAATTTCTGACTTTTTATTAACATTTTTTTATGTAACATTCCGTCATCGAAAATGTGATATTGACGAAAAAAACTGTTCATGGCGAATTTTTGTATTATTTTTCCGCTTAGATATTAAAGTGGAATGCAAATTTTTTGACTGCGTGAAAGTGAAATTAGTTAGTTTTTAGTAGCTTCTCGCCACAATTTTAGCTTCCTCTTAACCAAAAAAGCATCGGGATCTGTGAACTAGATCTCTATAGTAATTTAATACATAAAAAGTTTTCTACTTTTTCACAATCTATACCAAATCTAACCTAAACGTTAGGATAGGGTTCTTCTTACAATGAAAAATTGCAGTGTAAATATTCCACTGATCATGAATAGAGCTGCAGACAGACGGTGAATGCGATAGAAAGAGGAAGTTAATGCGGAGTGTCCGTAAACATCTAAAATGGAGTCACTTTTCATTATGTTATCCGTGGAAGTACGGGTTGCACTTCCATGTTTTTTTCTCGAAAAACTTTTTTTTAATGCAAATAATCTTCTAGAATTATTTAAGCCACTGACTTGGCTTTGTAGAGCAAACATTTCTCTACAAAATGGAATATGATCGTACTTTTCCTTCTAATTTAATACTTGCAACTGCTAGTATTGATACCGGTACTGGTTAACGGCTCTTTGTCAAGAATGGCGAAAAGAAAAGAGATAAAGAGTTTTATCATGTCTCATTCTGTAGAAAAATGTTTGCTTTATAAAACTAAGTTGTCAAAAAAATTTGATATATTGTATTTTGTAATCAATCTGATTGAAGAAAGGGGTAAAATCTACCGGTAAATGCCAATGCATGTCTAATCACGACCATTTTTTTTTTTGCTAGTCTCAAACAATCCATGGAAAAAAATTATGTTTCTAGTATGTATGTTATTTCAATCGAAATGAAAGCTATACGGCGAAGGTTCGAATTCTTAAATTCCTTTTTTAAGTTAATATATTCTGAACAGACTTATAAGAAAAGTTTAGTCGGTCCGTATATATTAGAAAAACTATGACACAACTTTCTTTGTCTTGTGTGAATCTTAGCTAAATATATACGAAATTATAGAAAACAACGACTAGTCTTTTATTAGCGTTACTAATTAATGCTCAGTCAAATGTCTGATTATGATATTATTGTCAGAATTGTCATAAACATGTAACCGGATTGCCCCCTATGATTTTGAAACTGTGTACGTTTGTATGTGTGTCCTATAATAATAATGTTTATATATTCGTTAATCATTTACATATGTTTTGACATATCGACTCGATTTTTAAATATATTTTCTCGTTGTTCAACTCTCTCTCATTAATTAATACTCTTCTCTCTCTCTTTCTCTGTGATGACAACGACAACAATGACGGCGACTGTCTTTTATATCCTCTTAGATATCGAAAGTAAATACAAAACAAAAAATTATCTTGAAGAGATATACGATTGTCATTAAAAAAGATAGTTCGATAAATTTTTCTCAGTTACAATAAATTTTTAATTACAAATTGAACATAAAATCTCATACTGATTTTTAAGAATACCTTTTATTTTAGTACCATTCACTGTCAATTATATTTAGATCGTTTAAACGTTAATGAGAGAGAATAGTAACTTACTAAAAAAAAGAAATTTCACTTTTTCAAGTCTAAAATCTTCTCTTATATGCTAATTTAACGACATAAACAATTTTTCATATTTAATTATTATTACGAGCAATTTTAGAATGACGAACATGGTTCACAAAGATTTAAATGAATATGATCAAGTGAATGAAACGATCCGCAACTGATGACTCCACTTTTCCCCTTTCAATATTTTACTACGCATAAGAATTATTTTTATGTACATGGTCAAATCATTTATTTTCTTTCCTTATTCTATTCATGTTTTGTTTTTGTTTCTTTTCTCTTTCTTATGCTATCTACATCAAGTAGATACAACGAAAGCGCTCTTACACACATACACACACACACATATAGATGGTTTTTCGTAAACCTTTAGAAAGAACACGAAAGAATGAATTTAGTGATAAATGTGTCAAATATGACAAATTGTTAAGAGAAAAAAAAAGAAGCGTAACATATAAACAACAACCACTATGAAATTATTTCCGATCAATGTCACTTTATATTAGAGATTGTACGACGAATAACTAAACTTTAGTAGTTAATCTGACTTCAACTCGTTTTTTTTTTTCTTTTTTACACAGCACTTTTAGACACAAAAATATTTTATGGTTATTCTAAAACATTTTAAAACTTATTCTTATTCTTAACAATGCTTTTTGGAAAGAAATTACTCTAATATTTTTTTTGTTTATTTGACACAATAAAAAAATATGTAAAACTACTGATAAGTGTTTTCTCTTGTGTTTCTAATACATTTCATTGAGACTTACATGAATCTGAGCTAGATTAGATTTTTTACAAGAATGGTAATGAGCAGTGATTTATCTAGCGGATGGACATTCCCCCTCCGAATTGTAGGATCTTATCTTTAAAAATTTATAATCACAATACTTCGTCACTCCTCCAAAACTTTGATTTGTCCCTCTGAAAATCAAAAACTAGATAAATGACTGATGATGAGAATAAAAAAAGATCGATTTGCGTTCAAAAAGTTTGAGTTTTTATTAAAACAATAGTAATTAACCTTAGAAATATATGAATCTATGTATATGTGATGATTATAAGCGTTATATCGATAAAGAATATATCGTTTGTGTGCATCACTGGACACACAGACATATATTTACCTAATTCTTAACTTCAAAAAATTAATAAAACATTTAATCTAACTTTTATAGACATCTGGACGATTCGATGTATCTTAAAATTTCTTTTGTTTTTGCTATTAAAAGTGTCTCATCACTCACCAATTATTTTAGCTTAAATGAGTAGAATCACAAAATACTAAAAACTACAAAAAGAAATATTTTTTGACGGATATTAGTTCTAATATCTGTAACCAACACGATGATGATCATTTTTTTCGTGTCATTTCACGCAAAAATTCTATCATTAGTCAACTTAATCGTTGTGTCTCATTCATGTCATCCAATGAGTTAGAGCAGGCATAAAAAAAAAATCAACTTGACACACACACACACACACACGCACACACATTGATATAAAGATGACAACTTATTTTGTTAGAAAAAGATTATTTGTCTTTCGATGAAAAAAAAAAATAAAAAAAGAGACAAACAAGTGTAGATCATGTTTTATTTTCCGTGTGACATACGTGTTCGGATATAGAAAGAAGAGTACCGTAGCATCACAAAACCTGGTATCATCAATCAATCAAACACATAAATCTACCTTAAAGAATACATCAATAAAATTCTTATTAGAATATTGTCACATATTGCCCTTATGGAACGGAATAGACAACATTCGGAGAACAAAATTAATAAGGCTTAAAAAACATACTTGTCAGCGTGGGCCAAAGCGTCCACATATTGAAATAAGGACTTGTAGATAACTTTCATAACAATCTTATCTTTTAGTGACGTGTAATAGATGATTTTGCTCAGGAAGGTAGTGGCTGAGATGCAATTTTTGCCAATTTCTTCCAAATGATAATGATGCTGAAACTGTGGCAACAATCTCTAATCTATGCAATAGATTTTAGAATCAATTTTTTTCAATATGGCCCAACTCAATCGTCTCAAGGTTAGCTTTTTTTACCTTTTCTACACATTAATTAAAAATGAGTTTAACCATCACAGCAATCTCTTCTGTCTAACAAACTTACAAGTTCGATAAGTTTTTTTAATAAAATAATGCTCGAACTACAATAACACAAAATCTATGACTACTAGTAGTTACTTACTTTACTCATTCAATCATTGTCTACATCACTGTCTAAACGTTTAAATTTTACAAACAATGTACTCATTTTTTTTGGACTGGAGTTTATCTTGAAAATCACCGTACTTTCAGTATTAAATTCAAAGATGTATAGAATTCTTACTTTCAGAGCTCTATTTCTCCTCCTTCAAAACCGATTTCCAGTAATCTAATGATTATCTTTACACGAGTGTATTCTCCTTAACTTTTTTTTTTGATTGTTTTGTCATCTGTTCTCCTTCTTCTTACTCGCTCTCTCAAGGGTTTCATTTTTTTTTTTCTACTTACTTTTTTTGGTGTTTGCTGCGTATCATCAATTAACGATGTTAAATTACAGCCGACCATTTGTTTATTTTTTAATTTTTAATTACTGTATTTTATCTAATTGACTATGATCACTAGAATCTTTAACTTATCGACATCATCGTCATCTGTGTATGAACAAATAATCGACTCTCCTTTTCTTTTTCTCTTGTACAACAGATACATACAATAACATGAGAGCGAGTGAGAAAGAAGAGAGAGAGAGAGAATTATAGTACATGTGTGTGCGTATGTTCTTTCTTTTTTTGTCGTTCGATGACACTAGCCATTGACCTGGTCAGAAGAAGTAAAGGTATCGATTGGATATAATCACTTTATCAATGACAGATATTTTTTTTTTTTGTTGTATGCGACGATATTAGCTCGTCGAACATCGTCCAGAAAAAACTTCTCTCTTTTTATGCCATGTTCTGTTCTTGAACATTTTCTCTGAACGAACTCATCATCATCATTATTATAATTATTGTTATCAGAGTAAAAGACAAAATATACAACTGATTGATATTGTCTATAACAACGAGAACAATAAGATTGTAGACTGACTACTGAACTAAAAGCCTTAACCTTTTTTTGTTGTCAAAATCACTGTATAGAGAGTTTGCCATTTGTTATTTGTAAAGCTTTACTAGAAACATCAACTCATTTGCACACTGAGAATAAAACTAGAACTCTAAGTCTGATTTTATTTCACACATCTTTTTGAACCATTTTCTCAAAACATAACAGAATCCTTAATAATTTTCAATCATTTGAATATAGAAAACTTATTTTGTTCGATTCGTCAGAAATAAAAAATGTTCGATGTAATTATTTTCTGTACTAGAACAGGGGAAATTTTTTTGCTAAAATGGGCTGTGAAGAACTAAACTAAGTGAAACTTTTATTTTAACATTTCAAAGGTTGATACACAAACAATGAGGTCTAAGAAGTCTATCTTTAGCATAGTATTTGTGCTTTTGTTTTGATTAGAATATCTGTCACCTATTTTTTACGCCATATGTACTATTTCAATGTGCGATTAATTAATGTTTTTCTATATTCGCTCTCGCAAAAATAAACATAATTAAATGGATGTTTAGACACATACACACATACACACATACATATACGTACACACTGAATGATAAGCTTTTTCAATTTCAAAATGACAAGAAACAATAAGCAAAGAATGAACATCTCTAGAAAGACACCAACAGATTTTTTAAGTCATATCATTATCATTTCTTTTAATATAGATATGGGCATTTCCATTTATTTTTGCTTTCTCTCTCTCTCTCTCTGGCTCTTACTCTATCTAATATTGGCATTGTTGATGACGAGTGTATCGGTCATCAATCTTGAAAAATACATATCAAAAAGTAGATAGAAGAAGCGTATCTCTTTAAAAAATAACGGCTTTAAGCCTCGAAGTGATTAACTACAATAAATATTTGAAAAAAAATAAGTTTATAGAAGCATTTCACGTTCGATTTGATTCACTTTCTTGCTGAAGAAGACTATTTGAAAATATTAATAATTCGTTTGACTTTAAAAATGTATCCTCTTTCAAAATTATCTTCTTGAAATTAGAGTCGTGTATGATTGGACTCGTGTTTAAACTATTCGCATATTACAGTCGGAAAATATGATTTTCAGTTGAAAAACAACAAGACATGCTCATCTATTACAAAATCTGTTCATAATTAAAGCCAAAAGCAACAAAAAGAAAATAGTTATCCTAAAGTCTTAGTCTAAATTATTGTTAATTAGCACAACAAAAAGAAAAACAGAAACTTTGAGTATGCATAAAGAGTCGTAGTTGTTAGAAACAATTTTTACTCTACGCTATTCCATACCTGAACAAAGTTTCTATGCAGTAATATTAGATCTTTCATGAAGCAATGTAGTTGATGTCAAAGTGTTGAATAAAGACAATATGAACAGTTAACAACAAAATAATGAGTATTAAACTTTCAATGGTAGACCGAATACACGTACAGTGACTGTGGAAAGAAAAAAAATTACTTTCGCTAGGACTTCTGAATAAGATAGCAGTTGAACTCATGGTCAAGCTGATAGTTGCCTATGTCGTGGATACGGGACAGTTCTCGAGATTTGTCTGATTCTACTTTTTTAACACGTGCATAGTATCAAGTACAACATACTTTTCCTCACCTCTTTTTCTTTCTCTAAAAGAATTTTTTACATTATGAACCACTCTGTGTACTTCTTCTTTTTATTTTTCTTTGTTTGTTATATTTTCTAGTCTTTCATAGTGTTATTTACGCGATCAGAAACAGCATAATTGAAAATAAATGTTATTTTTTTTATAGTTAACTAAACTGTATGGTATAAACAATAGATCCACCTTTGTGGCTCTTCTACACATTGTACTATGTTTAATTCTTTAAGATCAATAAATAAGATTAAATTAATTCAATTTTTGAATTAATAGTAGAATATCAATAAATAATAAATAGTGCGACTACATCCATCATTTTAAAGAGATTCAGGCTGATTAGTGATTTATTTTTCTCATTACAATGATTAGTCAAAGATCAAAATATACGTTATTTGAAAAAAGAGAACGAAATAACTTTTTCGAATCGTAAAATGATGTTTTTTTTGTTTTACTGTAAAACGTTAGCATCCTGGGCTAATGAGCATGCTTCTATTCTTGATAAAAAAAGTTCAGTCAACTGTCCATTCAACATTTTTAAGATCGTATGTAAACGGGTATGCTACCTTATTCTCTAAAGAATTCGTCGTTAAAAGCTTTCATCTGTAGTCTCTCACAATTTGTCACTTACTGATTGAATAAAAATATTAAATAAAAAGTGGATATAGTTCAATCACAAAGCTTTTTTGTATAGTATTCTATACTCAAAACATTTTATCAATGGTTCTCATATAGTGTCACTATTAATAGGAAGTTAACAAAATATGAAAAAAATAACAGAGGAAGTGTTAATTTTCCTCACTTATTTAATGTAATAAAAAACAAAAAAAAGAAGAAGAGATATAGAATTTGTTGATTTTATTTTTTGTGTCATGCCGCATCATGAGATATAAATAGATAGATAGACGATTAAAACGTAATTTAACAATCAGTTCCTGCTCTTTTTTTTTTTGTAATATAGCGTGCGACATACAGAACTATCGTTTCATAAATCCTTCGAGATTATAACGATGACAAAAAAAAAATTTTTTTTCAGAAACTTGTCAAAGTGTGTTGTTATATGACTGATCGTCTAAGTGGATTTTAGTGACTATATGCGTTATATAAACCAGAGATCATCATGTCACCAAATAAAACGCTCATGATGATCTATAATACTATCAACTGTGACATGCACAATGCGAAAAAACATCAAGTTCTGATTTATCTAATCTCAATTTCAAATCAAAAAATAACTTGCTGTTTTTTTTTTTTCTTTTACGTTATCAAAAATGTTTCGATGGTGAAAGTGATCTGATTTGATGCATCGACAATAAAACTTCTGAAGAGTATGAAAATATGAACAGAATTGTTCAACAACTAACTCTATGATTTTTAATATCTCTTAAAAAAAAATATGTTTTATAGAAACAAGAACAGTTGATGCATCGACTAGTCTCTTTAGCAGGCGACAATTCCTTTTCTTTTTTTAATGTTGTTAGTGACATTAATTAATTGACTATGCACCATAAACCGTGTCAAGTAGGTTTGTAATTAAAAAATTGTGATCAACAGCTGATGACACTAGTTTTTTTTTATTAAATTCAATCAAGTGAAAACAGATACGAAAATTACAAATCATCTTACCTCAATTTTACTATATCTGTCTATTTTGCATTGATGATATTTTTTATTTATTTTTCGTTCTTTAACAAAATAGTGTCTCAGTTGAACACCGCATCGACAACCAAGAGTTTTAGGCTAAACTGATTGAAACAACGGGCATGACATCCCTTGCATGAGTTAGTTGTTGACTAAAAATACACTTTTCGATATAAATTGGTAGATCACTATTGATAACGAATTAATCATGTACATTCGATTAGAGACCTACACGGATTAAGAAAACGTAACCCAAACCCGACTCGACCCGACAACATCTTAATCCGAATCCGACCCGATCCGATAAATTTTTACTCGTTTGTTTTATTCTTAAGTTTATGTCTTTTTATTTACCTATTTGCTTAGCGGAGGGCATCGCATAACAGGCGAGTGACCTTTTGCTAATATTCCAGAAAATTTGAGCGTAATATCTTTCTAAATTCGCAATATCACCTCTAATAAAAGAGAAATGTTATCATTGAAAATTGTGCGGTTTGGAAAAACATTGTTTTCCTTCAAGAAGAAAAGTTCAATAACACGCGAATTTAGGAAAATATAACGCTCAAATTTTCTCTAATATTACCAGACTATTAGCGAAATTTACAAAAGAGAATTTCACTTCTTAATTCTTTGTTTTGACTGGGTTACAGAATTATTACTGTTACTACACAGTGTTTGTTTAGAACAAAAAAAGTCATAACTTTTGAAAGAATTGCTGTGGATCCTTCTTTAAGGGTTTTTATCAGCTCACTTTCCTCTATTAACTGGCAGAATATCATTCAAAACGGAGTTGTACATCTAAAGACCTTGCCTCGTTAGTGAATGCAGTTGTTCTGAAATAAGTATTTCAACTAAAAATTTCCAGTACAGTTAACTTTTCAACGAGTAATACAAATTTGAAATTATTACCTATATTTTAAATTGCGCCACAAAATGTTCAATCCGAATCGGACCCGATCCCACAGCATCTTAATTCGAACCCGCCCTGACCCTAGTGTCGGATCGGGTTCGGATCGGGTTGCAGGTCTCTCAATTCGATAATAAAAATTCTTAATTTAAAACCATTATGTATCAAATGTTTGCAGAGTCGGTGGCCTATGACTTGTCTGATTTAATGCAGTCGATAACAGCTTACATCAGAAACTTACTTAAACCTTGTTGAGATCTCAAAATTTTACGATCTGATAATACTTTACCAAGTTCTTCTAAAGCGCAAGGTCAACATTATTTGCGTAAGGCTTTTTTAAAGATTGAATGAGAATCCGTAAGGATCTCATTAAAAACTATAACAATGTTTAATAAGATTCATTCACGAGTCATTAAGAAGTTTGGGTTTAATCTTTCTATTTTACGAAGAGAAGTTTATATTTTCTGATGTCCACTTCTTTGTGTTGACTTTCTGAACAGTTGGTGAATATCTTCCAACGAGCAAGGATGAGAGAAATTTGGAAGAAACTATCTCAATTATCTTTCAGTACAGCATTTATATAGCTGCCTGAAAACAAAACAAAAGGATGAATTTGAGGCGTACTGCGACATTTAGAGTAGACTGAGTGTAAAAATTTTTTTTTGGGCGAATATTTTTATATTGTGTATGGGAACGGGCAACAATTTCTGATGTTTTTGTTTTCCTAATGACAAGTCGGTTGAATCTGAATTCAACTATGGTAGATGTTTCGAGCATTTATATCGTCTGTGACAAAATGATAAGATATATAGCGTACTCTATATACATTACTGAACAGGTGAGTATCATTCATCAAATCCTTGCACAATTTATGCCAATTATTGATTTATCCAAATGGTTCATGAATTTGCTTTTTGCGGAGTGTCAGTTTCATATTTCAAAAAAATATTTTGTTGGAAAAGAAATAAGAAATCTTAGAGCAGGATGGGAGTTATATTTCCTAATTTTAAGCTCAACGAATTGTGGGAAGTCTGAAAAACTTTCAAAATAAAAACTCCTTCGTTAGGAAAAAAATTATAAACTCTACATAAAGTTTATATTTTTATTTCCGATGATATAATAATAGCACGTAATTGAATTCTATATAACATGACTGAAGGCTTTCTATATCTATTCTATATAACTTCTCTAAGGCTCTTGATGATGGAGATATTGCGGAAGATATTCAATGCTCTTATTAACCGATTTTGTTTTTGTACGGAGATATACAGTGTACAATGCTGTTGATATATCTCCATAACCAAAAAAACAGTCTTAGAAAACTCTGACACATCTCATCTCCTTTTGGATAAAAAGCTAATTCAGTTATTCAATTACTTTAAATTCACTTCATGCTATGACTCATCTGTTATCTAAGAACTAGTTTTTATGCATTGGTGACCAACTGTAAATGTGAATAATACTAATGATTTGGATGATGTTGCATGACAGTCAGACGTGCAACCGGTACCGGTATGAATTATAACGGTGACCGGTATATCAGCATTATTATAAGAAGAATAGTGGGCTTTCTTCTTTCTTTCTGTTCTTCGGGCGTTATTAGTCTTCTTTTCTCGTACGTTGAAAGATATGTATGTAAGATAGGTGTGTCTTTATTATTGTACTGAATTAGCGAGGCCTCGCTGAGCAGTTACAAGTAGACGATAGCTCGTATAGCTAACATTTGCTCAAATGTTTATTGTCAAACCACTCTCATTTGGACCAGGATCAATGGTCAGACAGGATGAACCAACATACATCAACTTCCATGTCAAACCAATGCCCAACGAAGATTCCAGATAGTTGCTGCCTTCGACAGTGATCAAAATCGGGTCACGATTTGGATAGTCGACTGCCGTGTATGCTAGTAAGGATCATTGCGCCGTGGGCAGAAATTACATGGAAGTCGGTGCCCACACCTGCACCGAGGCCTGTTGTGGCCTCATCTCACAGGCCAAAAGTGAGATATTTCGTCGTAATGTTATCATCGATTGCAGACATTGCTGATTCTGCAACCGACGGACACTTGCATGCCCAATTGCCGATCGATACGAACTGGCTATCATCGCCTGCCCATGTTGAACATATGCCGATAATTGAATCGTTTAGCTGAGTTATTCGAGTACTGAGTGCTAAATACGGTATACACTAAATGAATTAGTTTTACAACCGCATATTTAGTTCCAGAAAAGTCCAGGCCAACATAGAGGTGTAACCGGTACCGGTATGAATTATAACGATGACCGGTATACCAGCATTAGTATGAAGTATAATCAATCGGTCGACATTACTGGTATTTTGCGGTATGATACGATTTGACGAAAAATATCGTGTAAATTCAGTTCATCTATGACATATTTCTATAAACACGGAAAAAATATTTGTATTTAGGCAAAAGACGATCAAGACAAGCCGGTCTGGTACCGGTAAGAAGTTTGTATGCCGGTGACCGGTACCGGTATCGCATTTTTGATACCGGCTACACCTCTGATGACAGTTAGATCATTGCTTATATGAAACAAAATATCGTTTATATTTGAATGTACTTAAATATGATCACTTATCCAAGTCCTCTCGCAAGTTTTATCAACACTCCTTGAATTTTTCTCAAGTGAATTAAGGCCTTGTCAGAAAAGCTACTCATCTACTTGCCAAGTCTTTGACCAAATACTTGCTCAAGGGATTCGTGACTACCAGGGTTACTTTAAAAGTGGTCTAAACTGGTTATTCAGTTATTATTGATTCACTCTACCTTCTTCATGAATCCTATATTTATGAAATAACTGCATTTGCTAATTTATGCTTGTAACTTTAATAGAAATTAAACCAATCATCCTAATACTCCGTATTTTGTAACTCTGCTGCTCTGCCCTAGTCGCGAATTCCGAAAAACATTTCGCGGTGGTCCGTCTCGATAGTTTAGCGGGAGTTTTTACTTTAACAAAATTTTTTTGCTTGTTTCACACTTTTTAGTTAGCATTTTGGTATTTTCATCTGTTTGTTCAAATGGATATTGAGGCTAACAAGCGAACGTCACAAACTGTGACTCTAGATTTTAAATGGTATACACCCTGTAAGAGAGAGTTTAATGTGCTGAGTATATAGACACAAAGGAGCCAAAGCGTAGGACATCAGATAGTATGGATAGGATCGTTTCTAGTGGAAACCAACTTTTGCTAGGATTACTCAAAATTTTCTATGCGGTTTTGTCTACTGTTCTGTGAGAAATATATTTTTTACATAGTATACATACATATACCATCTGAGGCGTTTTAACTTGAGGACTCCGAATCTGTGCTCAATTTGTAATAAAAATGCTTTAGAAAAACAAAAATCGCAGAACACTGCCCACTTCTTAAAAAAATTGAATTTCAATTTCTCGTTCAAGTTCCACGTACCACCAAATACCAGTAAATACTAACATAAAGCAACCTGGAACTAAGTATAGTATATTATTGCATAGAAAATTTTGAGTAATACTGGCAAAAGCTGGTTCTACTAGGGACTATCCATACTACCTGATGTCCTATGCTTTGGCTTCTTTGTGTCTATATCTGAATTTTACATATGGGAATACGTAATTGAGTGCGGTGTGTCGAATGGTGAAAACAGAATCTTTTTAAACTACGTAGGGCGATCCAAAAGTAGTGAGGGAGGCACTATTTTTTCTTATAGAAAGCTTGAAAAAATTTTCTTTTTTTATGAATAGATAGAGCGTCTTTCGCTCTATTTTTCTATGCTATTTGATCACTATTCAACTAATATCATGATAACAAAATTTCGAT
>CAJNOQ010004809.1:0-16659 GCA_905250885.1 Didymodactylos carnosus | reverse complement strand
AGTGCAGGCAGGTTGCAGTTTGCAGGTGAATAAAAAAAATTTCCACTAACGGCCGGCAGATAAAGAAGAATGTTTTTCTGCCTGCACTCCCTGCAGGGGAGAAGATTTTACCTGCATTCCCTGCAGGAAAAGACGTTTTTGTGAGGATAATGAAAATAGAGAGGAGACGAAGATAAATACTGATCACACTGAAGGTCAGAATGATCTCTTAACGAAAAGAAACGAACTAACAGTTTTTTTTATATCTACTAGACACTTTAAGATGAAGGAGAGAAACATTTTATCCGTAATCGCTTATATCATCATTTGATATGTCATTTTCCTCTAATATAATGGCCTCTACCGCATCTGTGTATAATTCTTATTTCTCTTTCTTAAATGAATAAAGTTTAAACTTAACGAAAAATATAGAACAAGGATATAATAGTGAATCGTAACTGGTGATACAGTCTATAATTATCAGCGTGTAATACAGAATGATAGTGGTCACTAGGAAAAAAAATTGTTATACCTCGCCTTAGGCTCCACCTGCAGTCAACCTGCAGGTCAGGACAGTGCAGAAGCTTCCACCCTCAACCTCTGTCTGTGCAGAACAAAAGATTTTTTTAGTAACCTGCAAACTGCAATGCAGATAAATTTTATTTTGCCCCTGCGCGATACCGCGCAGGGGTGAAAAATTATGCAGGTGATCAGCTCTGATGTTAACAACTATGATACAGTGGTAAAGAGACAGAAGCGATTGATAAGCGGATACCATTAAACGGCGAACATGTGGACAACAGTCAGATGATGGAAAAACGATTCGAAAAAAAGTATCAAAAACCAGCTCAAAAAGGAGTATCGACGTGAGGTACGGTACAAAGAACTTCAGAACGATAACCAAATGATTTTAAAAAGTTTTCAAAGAAGTTTTCTTCTTTTTTTGTATTTAGCAAAGAAGTATAATAAAAACCAACGTCTTTACCCGTCTTGTTGTTTGTGAAAGAAATTTATTTTTCTCCTTCTTTTCGTTCTGCCAGTAGAAAAGATATATTACTTTATTTTTCCACATTTCTTTTGAATAGACTAGAACTGCAATAGCGACTCTCTTTTCTGTATTTTTTCTTTCTGTATTTTTTCTTCTGTATTTTTGTTTTCTTATTCACGTTATATATAGTGTGTACGCTGATTAAACACGCTTTCATTGTCTTATTCTTTTCTCTTTCATTCAACCACACGTCAGCATATGCACTATATCAAACGAACATATCACCGATAGGTCAAATTTTTAAATAGAACTAGAGCCGATGAAAACTATATTTTCGGATAGAGGATAGTCGATTACATATGTATGCACCAAAATTGGCTCGGGGTACTGCCAGGTGGGAAGCAAAAACATTTTTGGAAAGTTTTCCAGCGAAAGAAACAAAAAGAAGCAAAAATATATAGCGACTCGAGCAGGAATTGAACCCACGCCGTAAGAATTCTTTTTCTTTCAGCTCTGTCCACTGAGCTATCGAATCTACACTTTTCTATCGTCCTTTTTCTCATTATATTTGAGATGATAAAGGAAAATGAATTTTCATTATTGACTTTCCAAAGCATCGTCCACAAACGTAAGCGAAAATTACCTAAACGGGAAAGAATTTTGAATCTACTCGAATTTGGCATTCTCATGACGAAAACTGAGAGAAATTTTTTAATTTTTTTTGAGTATATCTTTTTGTCTCTAAAAGAAAATGTGCACGTCGATGAATACCCAGGACGTCGAAAACAGTGTAGTTAATTGCCTATTAAATCCTAGTTAAAAGCTAATCAAATCGGCATTTTTAGACAAGGTATTTCCAAAATTTTTAACATTTTAAAGTGCCGAACAGTATCGGCAATTGTTTGCTCTAGATATACCATAAAAGAAAAGACAACTTTTCTTCATCGAGTGTTTCTTTCTCGAATTAGACTTTTGCTGCGGTGACTGAATAAACAAGCTTTCTGTGCAAATATCGGGTACAGCTGAAGTGTACCGAATTAGCTTCTTGTTATTCATATAGACGGTAAGTAAAGATGTTTCCGTCTCAAAACAATATGATAAAGAGAAACTAGTTAAAAAGAATATAGAATGAAATCAATGTAAAAAGCGAAACATTCATATTATGCTTCTCAATGTAAAAGAAAAGAAATACACAAAAACGTCAATTCATTTCTATATTTTCACTTGAAATATATTTGTGACTACACGTTATCACTGTCAGCTGTTTTGTAGATATTTAGTCGGTGCGTAGTTTGTATATTTCATTCACATGTCCGAGTCAAATATATCTGAAGTGAAAATATGGAAACGAATTGACGTTTTTGTGTATTTCTTTTCTTTTACATCGAGAAGCATAATATGAATGTTTCGCTTTTTACATTGATTTCATTCTATATTCTTCTTTTTGTTTCTTTCGCTGGAAAACTTTCCAAAAATGTTTTTGCTTCCCGACTGGCAGTACCCCGAGCCAATTTTGGTGCATACATATGCAATCGACTATCCTCTATCCGAAAATATAGTTTTCATCGGCTCTAGTTCTATTTAAATATTTTACCTATCGGTGATATGGAAATATATTTTTATGACGTAACCTTCGCAAGACATTCACATATATTCTACAGAAGCATCAAACATAGTTGATAACGCATGTTTTAACGTGAGCACACACAATATATAACCCGAATAAGAAAAAAAAAATCGAAAAAAAAATCGCTATTTGTTGCAGTTCTATTGTAGATAGGGTACTATAAGAATAAAATGTATCTGTGTGTACGTCAAGTATAAACAAAAACAGAACAGAAAAAAAGTTGTACAATACAAATAATTGGCTTTTACTGATCTTTTTACATTGATTTTTTCTCGAAATTGGTTCGAGTTTTTTTCTTCTACTTCTTGCTTTATATTTGTTCGCGTGACAAACATTAGACATCTTATGAGACTGTGATGAATAGGCAGATTAAATATTCACGGACAAAAACATTGAAATTTACGAAAGTTTTACACGTGAACATATGTAAAAGTTTTGTTTACGAACTGTTACATGTAAACTATAGCCTTTTTTTATGAAACTTAGGGAGAATTACGTGTAAATTCCGTTAACAGTATAAAAACCCATAGGGTTTTTGAGGTATTTTGAAGTTTTCAGCCTCATAAAAGCACTTTTTCTTAAAAGTAAGGTCATATTCGGAATCAGCGTAAAATTCTGCATCGAACGACCTATGTTTTAAATTACTGCGAGCAGAAAAAAATTTTGACATTTTTGAGATCGACACTTTCGTCCGCAATGACGTTAAACTACGGGTCCGCAATGACCTTAAACTAGGTTAATGATGTTTGGTTAGGGTCAGGTTATAGTAATGGACAAGTGTAACACCATTTTATTAGGATAGGCTTAGAGCCAGGAATTTCCACGAACACGTACAATGGCAGCAGGTGGATGAAGGTACAATAGTTAGGTCTAATTTAGAGGTTTTCTTTGGATCACCCCCTCTGGCTCTGTCGCAGTGCAGAGCAGTCGTTAGGTCCTTCTGTCGAGTCCGAGTTCATCTGTTGTTATTATTTTCTGAATGCACTTGGACTCCCGGGTTGCTGAGAAGCGCAGGGGAATGAGGACGGCCCGAAGTCCACCTACGAGTGGTCCCAAGTATTACGGGACATGGACCTAGTTCCCTAGGAGGGTGGGTCGTTCGGGTATAGCTAGGCCTTGTGACCTCGCGTCGGTCCCCCCTAGTCCGAATGGCTCACTTATCTGCAGGGTACCTTAAAACCGTGCATTGGGGCGGTGTGCTTGATGCCGGGACCCGAATGAGGGGGTACCGAGGGCACCGTTCAGCTACATGATTGTTAACGGTAGTGTGGTGGTGACCCACGGCCCCGGTGGTACTTTGTATGCCACTGCAATTTGCAAATGGCATCCTCTTCTTCAAAAACAACTTCCTCTTCTCTCTTTCCCTACGTCGAAAGGACCCTCGACGAATTCTATGCAATTTACCACATTGACAGTGAAGGAAGCGATGAACGCACGTACACGAGGCTCTTGGAAGTTTTGATTTGCAACCGACGGAAGTGAATATGAAGTTTCTTCAGTCTAAGATAACCACGTATGTCGGTAAGAACAAGGCAAAATTTGATGAGTGGAAAAAACGTCGAACACTTGAGACCCACAAAGAAAAATTTTCCTCAATTGCTATTAGCAAGACTGATTTTCCCGACCAAAAACCTGCCATCAAAGAGAAACCAAAACCACCTAAGCGACCTACTGCGGAGTTTAGTCAAGTCGGGCCTCGCCAAAAGCATCGGAAACTTTGGGACTTAAATGCTCAGCTTGACGAGTTTGCTGCCGACAATAACATGGACGTCAATCAAGTCATAAGGTACCTCCTCCAGCAGCGCAATTACAACAAAAATAAATTTTTGGCAGAATTAGGCAAGGACCTCTATGATACTGGTACCATTGCAGAGGAGGGTCGAACCAATCTTGATCCTGACCGTACTCTGGCACTTACAGTGAACATCGATCTAACTCGAAATGATGTCGATTTTTTGAAGGGGTTTTTCAGCGAGTCAATCCATATTCCAAATCGAAATTTAATTCGTGAGCACGCACAAAAACTGGTCCCGGATGTGGAAGAATGCAGAGGGGGGCGAGGCATAGTAGTTCGAACAGTACAAGACAGTATCAGTCAAACAGTAAAAAGGCTGATTGAACAGTCAGTGAAAATGAACCCTACTCTTCCTACTGATTTAGTTTTTCGACAAAAAATGGGGCATGATGGGGCGGGCCGGCAGAGTATTTATCAATCAAATCAGAATCCAATGAAGGAGGGAATATATTCTCCAAGATGTTTGTCCCTCTCTCTCTTTCTAATGGTGCTACGGGAGAAGTTCTTTGGCAGAACAAGACACCTAATAGTGCTTACTGGATAAGACCAATGGCTCTCATAGCAGAGAAGGAAAATCCGGATCTTATTCGTTTTGTTAATGAAAAATTTGAACCCGAAGAACAAATGCTAAGAGAGAAAGGACTGAATATCGATCATAATGGTCAGCAGTACAGCGTGCACGTAATAGTAGAGGATTCAATGAAGGACATGAAGATCCGCTTGATTGAATCGGGGTTAGGAGGTGCTCATTGTCTCATGTGTGAAACAAAACAAGAAGACTGGAAAAATGTGAAGAAAATCGAGGAAGACAATTGCTTTGCTATCACACGGACAGCTGAAAAAACCTTGAAACTTATCAAGAAATGATCGAGGAGAAGGGAAAAATTGTTCGAAGACAAAACGATTATGATATACACTTTTCGTGGCCAAAGAAGTCAACTGGATAGAATACAATCTAACAGTCCACAATTTGATTTTTCATTCGGCCGAACTGATCGAACGAAATAATGGTATGGCTCTTGGGGAACTGACCGAGGAGGCTCTAGAAAGTTGCAACAAAGATGTACGAAATTATCGAGATGAGAGAGAAAAAGGTAGAAAACTAAATTCATGCTAAAATACAAAATTTATTCTTTTTCATTTTGTTCATTAAAACGGAAATGTCCGGTGGTGGTAGAAGCAAATGCATACAACCAAGTGTGAATCGAAATGTGAGACTAATCGGGTCGCCACACAAACATACATTAACGTTAACGATCTATTTTTTACAGAAAACCTCGCAATTCACGATAACCTTGCAATTCACCTTCATTCTTCACGAATGAAAATTCACACAATTCTTTTAGTCATCGTCGGGAAAGTAAACGTATGCAGCTAATTTTGGATTGTATACATGTCTCATCCGTCAATTCTATTGAATGAGCTGCAATAAATGCGATACCAATAATTGTGTGGAATTCGACTATCGCTTGTACACAATATTCATGAACGAAATAATGACATCACGGTATTGGAATTTGACTTCTTTCTCACTTCTTTCATATATGAAGGAAATGTTTGACGTGTACCTGTGTATTAAGATAAGCGTTAGTAAAACCGATGTGCTACGCCGCGACACGGTCCTCCGCGAAGCTACTCCTTTCGGTAGCTTGTTCGTAGCTCAAAAAATGAATTACAAATAGTTTCATTATTTGGATTATGTATGTTCCATTCGATTTCGAGACTACCTCAAGTCACTCGATGCCAGTCCGCAGGCTCCAAGAAAGCCGAATACCACGCTACCTCATATTACCGAAGTTTTCTGCAGAACGGTTCAAAATCTGGAAGAAGAAGCGGTTCCTGGCCGTTGTCACTTTTTTCTGTAGACTTACTCGAATCAAACAATTTATCGAATCGAACACACATCACGACAGAGGTGATATCTCAGAGGAAGAGATCAAGAGGTCTATTATTATTCGAGTGTCCGGTGAGTTGAATAAATACTGTTTTAACTAGATATAGAAGAATGTAACCTAATGTGTCTTAGACAAACTTGAATTTTCTCTATGTTTCTCATTTATTTAATATCTCGATTGGGAAAACGACAACGTGAAACTGAAAGCAATGTTATTTAACAACGTATTTAAATGGCTTTGAACACTCTTTAATGCTCAACAGTAATTAAATATTTTCAAGATAGAGGATCGTAGATATCCTTTCTTCCAGTTCTTGGAGCGATGCTCCTGAAAAAGAAGAAGTGGTTCCACACCGGACACTTTTTTGGACAAAACGCTTTTGAAGGTTCGGCGTGAGACCCAATTCTTGAACTCTGAAAACGTAATCGTATATAAAACTTTCATTTTTTTCTTGCTCGTTCCTAAAGCAGTTAGAGACAAGAAAATTATAATTTCTATAATTTATAATAATTTCTGTGCTCTATAAGTTCGTAGTTCTTCAAATAATATTATTCTGACCGTACTATTATTAATTCAAGGAACTTGTTAATAGTTTTCCATTTATCACTCAAACGGTATCCAGGTATGATTAAAATCCGATTGGCAACTTATGCAATGCATCAACCAAAAACCTCACGCAAACAACACCTGTGGGAAAAATCTAGATGCATTTTGTCTGTGATCGGGTGATGCTAGTGATGACTAGTTGTCATCTAGATTACTAGTTGGAAATGGGACTTCAACCAGATGTGTCCGCATGTGTAGCTAGCAATAGTTGAATCGGTCGATAATGCGATAATTGCAACTGACGAGGGAACCGCCCGAAGTGATTAACCACTTTTTCAGTGGGACCTAGGGGGTTATAGGTTATCAACTATGCTGATTCCGAATATGAGGATGAAATTTGCCCATAAGACTCTAGAGACCCGGTTTCTGGAAAGCCAGTTTTTCAAAAATTCCAAAAAGTAACCAAAATCTTTCTTAATGAAGCACGATTGTAGCCCGCAGATTTCTGATTAAAATGAGACCCTCTCCCAGCTCTACACGATCTTTATTCGCAAAGTTATAGAATTTACAAGAAAAGCCCTAAATGTTCATTGTCAGCTGAAAGCTACAGAAATAAAAAGCAATTAATTTAGGGCTTTTCTTGTAAATTCTATAACTTTGTGAATTAAGGTCGTGTAGAGCTGGGGGAGGGTCTCATTTTAATCAAAAATCTGCGGGCTACAATCGTGCTTCATTAAGAAACATTTTTGGTTACTTTTTAGAGTTTCTGAAAAACTGCTTTTCCAGAAACCGGGTCTCTAGAGTCTTATGGGCAAATTTCATCCTCATATTCGGAATCAGCATAATCGATAACCTATAATCCTCTAGGTTTCACTGAAAAAGCGGTTAATCACTTCGGGCGGTTCTGTCCTTTCACATTAATTAAAAAATAGAATGCCTCACTAGAACTTTTCAAAAGATTTTATATATTTATACTGAAAACATAACTCGAACATATCCGTCACTTATAGGGGCGGATGCTTTTTTATTCTCTACAACACACTAAAAAATAATGTGTCGCATGTGTTGCAAATTGCGACATATTCTGCGACACCAGGAGCCGCTTGCGACACATTTTTTCCATTGAGGCTGCGCCACATTCCGCTGGGTATTTCTACCATAGGGAAAACAGTAGAAATTAAGTATTTTCGATCTCTTATTCGATTTTAAGAATATTTTTAGATCATTTTGGGATGCTCTGCGTAATGTAAATAAGCTCAATCCGCCGGTAATATTCACAGACCTTCAAAGTGTTTAGTTTCCGATTAATGGCGTAGTCAAGGCCTGTGATTGGTTCTTTTTCATTAGAGAAAAAATGTTTAACGTAGAAAATAGTTTAAAAAGGCCAAGAGAGGGATCTTTATCCACTAAAAACACTAATTCGAAATTGAAAACACTTAAAAAGTTCGAAAATTTTCTTATCTTTTACGTATTAGCGCCACCTATAGCACATCAAAATTGAAAAGAAGCCGAGAAAAATACCAATGAAGACTGCTGAAAATAGTAAAACATAAAATTTAGCAATTTTTTGAAGAGAGTAGATCCTGAAATAACCTCAAGAACTGTGTCTGAAAGTTCTTAGTAACGGCAACACAATTATGCGACACAATTTTCTCACAGGAGCTGCGACACAATATTTTTTACTGTGAAAAGAAAAGGCAAAAAGTTTCGTTCTTTCCTTTTTTTGCTGCTTAACATTACTTTATTCCAGTTCACTCTCTTAAAGTAGTGTTGTAAAATAACTATTCAAAAAAAATTAAAAAATTGAGCTGAACCTCTTCCGGTACTAGAGAATTTCATGGCCTACAACATAGGCTATTTTGCATCTTTTTACATCAACATATGATACTTTAAAAAATACATTTTTTCTCGAAATTATCTTAAATGTTGAAAGTAAGTAAATGTTTTCTCAGTCCGTTAATGATAGTAAGCCGAAGCGTCACGATACACATTTCGAGATGTGCTCTACAAACTGGAAAAGTTCAAAGGATAAATTCAGTAATTTAAAATTTAGTTTAATTTTGGGCTGGGCTCGTATATCAATCTAGGTCTTGAATCAAGTTTCGCACGAAGTAAGCATTATGCAGCAAAAACCTGAATGCAGAAGTTGTTCAGGATCAAATGCTCTGAAATAAGAACGAGCGAGTTTTTGAAATTCTTTAAACTCGATATTTAAATACGAAAGCACATTTAAAAATTTAAAAATTTCTTAAATTAAAATTCAAAAATCGAGTTCAAAGAATTTCAAAAGCTCCGTCGCTCATAATCCAGAGAATTTGATTCTGAACAACTTTTACATTTGGACTTATGGTGGAAAAGGCTTCATTCGTGCGAAACTGGGTTCATGGCTTTTTCGGAATACTTCTGGCCCCCGAATCCCATTGGAGAAGTGAAAGTTGGATTTCTTCTACAAAATTGGTCCAGTAACGATAAAAATATTTTTATATATACAGCTTTTCTATCAACTGACCTCAAATCATATCTTGAAGAATGGAAATTTTATTAAATGGATAGCTGCTATCTTATAGAAATAAACGCAAAACATATTTCGTGGTGAATAGTACTCATTCCGACTCACATTCTGCAGTAGACTCTAAATCTGTTTATCAAGAAAGACAAGTTTTATTTTTCATTCTGTAACGAATGCCGTTGAAATTGAACAGTAAGAAAATTCAACATATTAAGGAAAAACAGCAAAAAGTCTTTGAAACCAGCTCTTAATATCAGCAGAATTTTTACCAGGAGGAAGCTCTAAAAATAGAGCGATCTAGTCAGATCAGGAGATTCGTCTACCTGGTCACTCATTAGAATACGGGTCACTTTTGCCTCGATGAACAGATTGCCGAGAAAATTTAGGTCTATGCATAAAATTAAATCAATATGCCGGCAGCATAAAGTTTATAATTTGATATTAACTTTTCTCTGATGTCGACACAGCCTATACGTTTTTTTTGCCTTATTCTTATGACGCATAGCAACGCTCCTATTGGCGCCATTAAGCGCCAATGGTTACGCTAAATGCTCTAGCGTACGTTAAAGAGTAAAATATAACGAAACTTGCGATTTCTGAAGTTGGAAATAATAAAAAAATTAAACTCCGGATAATTTTTTTCTTCCGCTTTCTACGCTAATTGAAAATAACTGCGCCCGCAGCGTAGAAACAGTGAAGACATCAAAGATAATGAGTCATTTTTTCTTTCTAGAACGGCTAATTAAAAATATGCGCGTACCTCGGAGAATTCAAACCTTGCTACAAGGAAGTTAGGCATAATTTCCTTCGCATTTTGAAGAATTTTGGATCCTCTTTTTAGTCCTGATTACACCATGTTTTACTCGGACTTTTCTTCGAGAACATGACGTAATCAAACTTCGTCACAGAGAGATCTCTATGTAGAGCAAAGAGTTATTTCAGTGGAAATCGTGGCTCAAAAATGAAAAGTTTTGTTCTGCCATTAAACTCACTAAATAATAAAAAACTGTCAAAGGACGGGTGCCATATTTGAATATCTTACCTGAGCTGACGAGCCGCTGTAGAGAAACGAACTATATAGCCGTCATCTCCATGGTCTAAAACCCTTGTACATTTAATAGGAATGCCACCTTTATCCATAAATTTTTGACCGTTGCGATCATATTGTTTGTCTTCACGAGACTCATTATTGCTTTTTTTGGCTCTCTTTCGAGCAATACTGATTTTTCCCAATAACTGTATCAGAATTGTAAAATTTAAGGAAACTATCGCATCTAATAAGCTGCAAATGCCAAAACTGGAATAAATAGATGACAGGAAACTAGAATAACTCTAGACTGGAAACGGCGCTAACTGCTCTCATTAAAAGTCTCATTAATTAAGTATGGCGCGAAACGGCTAAAAAGAGAGAATTCGTTTACTTATGAGAGACGGCGCTCTTTTCTTTCGTTGTTATATCCCTTATTTAGTGTTAGAACTGAAGAGTTCTAAAAATAATAATGAATTAAAATAAAAGCAGCCTAGACCCAAAAACAATGGAAAAAAAGAACGACGTGGACTAGGATTGAACCTGTGACCGCTCGTTCTAGACGTAAATGCCTGTAGCAAATAGGCCACACACGTCACCACTGAAAAGATTTTTTTTTTATAATGATAAAATATCTTTTATAGAATGAGCAGTCCAGCTTTCGGCATATTTCACTTTTGGACTCGTTTAATTAGAGTTTCTCGTACCCTATTAATAAATTATACTGTCTTGCGCAGAATTTTGTGCTCATTCAGAATTTTACACTTTTAGCCAGCGGAAACATACACTTTTAGATATATCCTAAATTTAAAAATTTAAAATTTAATTTTTGAATGTGTAAAAGACTTTGAAACTTTAGTTCCAATTTCATTCGACAGCTTGCATGAAACTATACAAGAAAAATCTTTTTTCGTCCCTTCAACCGCTTTTTCAACTTCACATCAGCAAAACGCATCTCCCGCCAAAGAAAGTTTAGATCTCAAAATTAAGATTCAAGAAAATAACAATATTTTTCTTATTTTTCAGTAACTAAGTGGCAGTCGATTTCGTCATGTTTTACTCGGACTTTTCTTCGAGAACATGATCTAATCAACTTTTTGAGTTTTCCTCGTTCATACGGACTCTCGCCATGCTGCTTCTACATACTCATTATGCATTAAACATTTCACCCTTTTGCACCATATTCCTGAAGAAAAAACCGGGTAAAACATCGTGCAATAACTAGATAGCTCAGTTCTTCACAGAGTTATTACTTTAATTTATTTTATTCACTAAAAGCAAGAGTCATCAAAGGTCCGCGACCTAGAATAACAATGACTCCAGTCAACATCACAAACAAAGTCACAAAAATAAAGATAGAATAAGAGGTATATAGAATAGTTTCGAACTTGACAAGCTAACACACCTTGTAGAGTGAATAATTTTCTACAAACTGGTATACTTGTTCAATATTTACCAGCTCGTCTTCGCCCTTTCAGACACACTTTTCAGATGGCCCAAAAATCGATTTTTGGGGCTGTTTGTACAACAGCTGTATTTTTATAACGAATCAACGTTCAGAGCCGAGACATTTTTTATTTTGCAGAGAAATATTTAATCTACTTAATCATCTAGCTGCCATTTTAGATTAGTTTGTAGCTTTATTGCAATAACTTTTCGAAAAAGAGCAAAAAATGGAAGTCGTTAGCTGGACAAATATGAAACTTTTTGTACATTTTCATCCGACATTCCATGAAGTTTGTTCCAGTCAATTTGTAACAACGGAATGGTTTCTATACATATCATCTAATCAAAGTAATCTTCAGTTTGATTCTGTTCAATATCTGACACGGTACAGATTCAAATTTAGTGCAGTTGGACCATTGCAATTTCAAGCACTTGCTAGTTTTTGTAAGTTGAGCAAAGAAACAATAAATGATGCATTAATTCAATTTAATTTATCTACGTTGGTTACTGCCAAAGTATTATCTCGTGAATTATTTGAATTGCAAACAACAAGTATAATTTATTTATTTAAATTAATAACATCAGACTCATTTAATCTTAGATGGAAAATGATTCGTTCTACTACTCAACGAAATCAAATTATAACCGGTCTAAATACAAATTATTATCCTCGCTCTGTTATATACGATTCATTATTGGAAAACTATACAATAACTAAAACTCAGTCTATCTATCCGAATACAGTAACGTGGTGTGGATGTTCGGCTTCAACACAATGTGGTGGCTATACATTTTTAGACGTTATATCTGACGTCTATGTCACTGAACTACCAACTTGGCATTGTGGATGTTTAACACTTGACGGTTTATTACGATCAACACTCAATTGCTTTTATAATAATTCAGAATGTTCTGAAAAAATAATTAGATATATGAGAAACAGTACATCATATCCGATGACGAATATTACTGGTCTTTATTTAACATCTAATAGTAGTACAAATGAAAAATGAAACTATTGAGAATATTCTTCAAAGATTAATGATCAATCAATGGAACAATGAGAGTAGTTATGATGATTATTATGGTCAATGTGCATCAAGCAACTGCAAATATTCGATAGTTGAAAGAAAAAAATGCAATTTATATTATAACCATGATTCTCAGTCTCATTAGTCGTTTAACCGCGACACTACGAATTATTACACCAAACACAATTGCTTTAGTACGCAAAACAATCAACAGAACAACAAGATCAAAGGTTTAACATGCATTCTATAGCCATTTCTCAAAATTAAATTTCCAAGACTCAAATTTTAAGTAACTTATTTTTGGTTCTAGTGCGATTAATAAGGTCACATCGTATATATTTATTTTTAAAATGGTTGAAAGAGAACAGTATAAAGTTAAATTTATTCAAAAGTGCTTCAAGTGCAGACAATGATGAAAGTTTTCAACATGAACGACGGCCAACACGATTATTTTTAATATTATTTTCTGTTACATTAGTTACTCTTATCTTTTATACGGCCTTGCCACATCAGTCATCTATAATCTATGTTCAAATGTCTTCTCTCAAGCAATATGTACAATTATATGCTGCATACGGTGATCAACTAAATTGTCCTTGTTCAGAACTATTAATAAAATACGAAAAATTTTTAGCTTTACAACCAACATTTCATCAACGCATTCATTATTGCACATTTTTAATGAGTAAGACGTCATGGTTCACTAATCACTTATTGAGAAAAGACGCTGGAAGCTAAATGGAATATAAAATAGTCTCATATAAAGCTGTAAAAGCCTCAGTTCATTTTCTTTCCCGTTCAGTCTACATGATATACGAAAGATGTTAATTTAGTACCTAGACGCTGAATACCTAAATAGTTTGTACTGGTGTATATCTAAGCTCGTGTGTGCTATTTATTGAGAAGCACCTGATTTTCGCTAGATTCACCTTTCAGTAGTATCAAGAAGAATGGTACATCAAAACTGATGTATGTAATGCACTTAAGGACCGTTTACAAGCTCGAAAACAAGCTTTTCTTCGAATGACTATTTTGTTTTCATTTGAATGTACGATAAGTTGTATTTCAAAATAAATTCTTTGTTCGATCTGAATTGTATTTGATTGCTAGATGTACGTAGAATTTTGTACATAATGGTACGTTGTAAACTACTGGATGGTACTATTGCACCGGATCAACACAGTGATGGTTATGGGCAAAATTGGGCTTAGAGTGCCGGTTGTACGTAGGTCGTTGGCAATAATTACCTTCGCTTCTTGTTTTCTCGTTTCTGTGGGTCTATACTCTCTGCTTAAACACAAGTGGCATGATTATCTTCATTTTGTTCACGTTCCTAGTCACCCGCTGACCAAAAGTCGATTCAAATCTAATGAGATTGCTGTCATCAAATGTAATGAGATTGCTGTCATCAAATTTAATGTATCAGCACACGCTGTGTGCAAATCACAGCTGTCCGAGCCGCTAGTATGCAGTACTCTTAGTCAAGGAGGAATCTACGTATCTCACAGGCGCGATCAAGTACAGTGGGATATTTATGCATCAGACAATTGGGGCAACACATTATCCCCTTATTGGCAGGCTCGAGGCGCAGCTTTTCTGTTGGGAAGTTCATTTGCATCGGACCAATGGAATGCTAATTCTTGGATGAGTTTCCTTCCCGTTTCCACTGCACCTTTGTCTTCGGGCTCATGTGTCAAGGCTTATCCTGAACTATTCCGTCGCATGTGTAAGGATCCTGGACCCGACTGCAACATGGTATATGCACATAAATGTGTTGGAGCATGGAATCATATTCGAGATCAGATACGGCAGAATACTAGATCGGCAATGGAACATTGGGCAGTAGTTAACAATCAAAGCTTACCCGTTTTCAATACTTCTGAGATGGTGGTATACGACCGTTGTTCAAGGGACACCATTCTTGATCATAATGAGCATGGGCCCCTGGCTTACAGTGCGTTTCGGTGCGTCCCAAAAGCAGTGACAATATTATATCAGGTGTATGCTAAGGCGCGCACCACCTCCTTATGCGACGCTCTACGGCGAGCGCAAATAGCATATCTAAGCCGCGTTCGCCCTGATATAGTTGTGATTCCTTCACCAGGTAATCTGTGGCAAGACTTTGCTAAACTCGTCTATGCCCCCTATGTGTTGGTTATTTCTGCTGGATCATCGTTTGCACTGTGGTCCACTTTGGCGAACGTTGGCCAAGTATGGATGCCACCACTATACGGTGGAATGACACCAGATGTCGGAATCAACTTTCGCTGGATCAGCACGCCAATCTTATACCCGAATATTGGGCGGAAATTGAACTTAAAAAGTCCTGGAAATATAAAGGATGGTGAAAAGATTATAGAGTGGCTGAACAACAGATGATTGTGACGATGATGAATAGTACGGTAAGCATTACTTTATTGTTTTGTTCATTTGTTACAGTGTTATATTTACTAACCGGGCAACTAATGAACAGGAAGTACTCTTAATGGATCTCAGATTTGCAGCGATTTTTTCGTTTCTATTCTAATAAAGTTGTCTAAGTTTAAATAAACCCACGCTTTTCTCTCATTACGAAAACGTTCTTCATCATGTAATATTACGAAGAGAAAGTTAAGAAAAGCTTTGAGCGATTCACTTGCTTGAATCATTCTGTCTAAAACTCATCCCCAGCACCTGTTGTTTTTATGTGTATTTAATGACATTTAAAGGTGGAATGAAAACGAGCGAGAATTCGAGAACTATCCCATATATTACGACAAATAATTGTTTCCCACTAAAACTCAAAGTGTTTGCATCTTACTGACGTATCAAGATATATACGATAATGGTATGCCGCTATTTCTTAGTGTAACCTCTCCATCGTATTTTCGAATCATTTTTTCCTTCCGTGAATCTAACTTTGTGCTTACATATTAGAATTTTGAGGAAGCTAAATGATAATAAAGGTCTAACTGTGTAAAGATGTCTTTGAAATTAGCAGCCGCTTTTTAATATTTAGTCCCACATATTTTTTAGACAATGTGAACAATAAATGTCAATAATATTAAAATAGCTCACTTGGGCACAAGATGTTAACATGGAAAAATTATATAGTCAACAAGACTAATCACAAAACTGAAAATATTTGCAAAAAAGAATGCTGGCCTGTTAACGGACACTATGCTAAAAGTGGATACAACTAATTTTGTATCTAAACCAGATTATGGATCAACAATATGGTCTTGTAGACGGTCTAAATTATTAAAAAGATCTTTACGTAAACTAGAAAAAGGAATTTTAACATTAGCTGCTGAGCAGATAAGACATGTTCATTAAGAGCCATTATCCGGTAGACTCAGATAGACAGTAATTGTTGATGTCACACTTTTAAATGTTATTCATATCAGTTGTAGGTCTATATGAAACTAGATAATCATTTAAATAGCGTCACTCAAAACTATATAGAGGGTGCAAGGGATGGCACCACAAATCGATCATTCTCATTACGTTTAAAATTAAGTTTTTTTCACCTATGCAAACCAGCTTTAAAAACTATCTTTTAATATGAATTTATACGACAGAACACGGGCTATCTTTTCGCCCGCGGCAAAATGTTTATGGCTTAAGCTTTATTTCACAATGTAGATCACACTCGGATATATTTAGACAGCAGATTCTGGTTTCTGGTCAATTCTATTTCCTAGAATATTTCTCAAAAACCGATTTTTAAGAAATTCCCAAACCGTAAAGACATCCCATGAACACTTTTTCGCCCTCTCGAAGTTGTAACCAGTAAACTTCTAAGTAAAAGGAGACGTTTTTCAGCTTTGTACGTGT
>CAJNOQ010004808.1:0-16659 GCA_905250885.1 Didymodactylos carnosus | reverse complement strand
TAAAAACGTTTTTAAATCATTAAACAGAGACTGCCACGAGACTCAACGTGGTCGATAACCCCTGTCTAGAGTCATTTGTGAGGCTCTCACGTGTGAGAAAAGACCAGTTTCGAGACTCCCAGAAAATTCAGTGCTAGGCCTAAGCGATCGAAGATGAGGGTCTCGCTTGACCCTCATTTTGAAGAGGACACTTTGGCCTATCTATTCATGAAAAAAGATCAAACCATTTGTGGTTCAAGTTTTTGAGCAATGACCTGGTTTTCCAAAGATCTCCTGAAAAACTTGCTTCAGGGAAGAATCTTGAAAATAACTTTCATTGTGAAAAGCTGCATTTAGGTCCTAGCTTTCGATTAGTGAAGACCCCAAGCATCTACCACTTTTCTGTCAAACATTACTCAGAAAAGATCCGAGTCCATTCTTTTTTTTACCGACAATACTTGTGATATTTTATTCAAAAAATGGAAAAGTGCTGTATTGTTAAGAATAACTCGAACCGTTAAAATTGACATTCTGGGTTTGAAAACAAATAAGTTTTTAAAGTTTATTGAAGTAGGCTCTGTTAAGAAGAGAGAATTGGAAATCGAATTCTGAGATCCGCTCTATCCATGTGACGTCCTGCTCATGATGACTGATTAAATCTTCCGGTAGTATCAATAAATTGGAGGATGGCTGCATATACTCCTATCAGATCCTGCTTAGCCAATGCTCGAATAGATTCATGTTCCAAAAGTATGTGACTCCAACGTAATGTGATTATCATTAAGAATAGTACAGTACGCAGCTGATCCACCATAAAACTACGAGACTTATCGTAAAGAGCACAGTTTATGAAAAAATGTTTAGTAGTCTCTCTGTTAAAGCCACATGCACACGCCGGTGACTTTTCTAATCCACCTCTAATAAACAGATAGTCATTTAGTTGAGGGTTATCAACTCTACATTGCGTATGATGTATCTCCAACCACCGATCACGCATTAACGGTAAACGAAAGGACGAAATAAATTGCAAGACTAATCTGAGTTTAAAATCAGTCAATGTATTGAACGGATGCCATTAGGTAGAAGATTCCATGCACGAATACCATCCCGAATAAAGGATTTCCCCAATAACGCCCGACCTCTTAAGTTCAACTTTTTCGTATGCCAGGACCCCAGGTTTATCCAACTCGAAGTTTCAGTCGAGGAGACATCTTGAACTTAAAAGGGATTTTCTGGGAGTCTCGAAACTGGTCTTTTCTCACACGTGAGAGCCTCACAAATGACTCTAGACAGGGGTTATCGACCACGTTGAGTCTCGTGGCAGTCTCTGTTTAATGATTTAAAAACGTTTTTACATATGAACTATCGGAACCTGTACTCAACCTAAGCTGTTCTAACTACTGTACTACCGTATAACTACTTCACTTTATTTCAAATCAGTATAATGTTACATAAACATGAATGAAACGAAACTGTTATCCATCTGTGTCATATTTTATCATGAAATAAGCACCAGGACGCTGAGTGCAGGAACATCGGGAACGCAAAAACATTTTCACTTTCTTGAGCAAATATACATGGAATCAGTGTTCTTCATTATTTGTTCTTATCATTATATAGACATTTATTCTAAAAAATGATATAAACTGTAAAAAGGACGAGAATCATGTCAGAAAGAAAAAGAAGGAATGTAGTATGAATGAAATTCAAAGAAAATCCGATTAAATAAAGAAGAGACGGGAGACGTACACTTATGTTGAAATCATCAACAAGAAAAACGCGTTAAATTTATTAAAACTTATGTGAAATAAAGTGAAGTAGTTATACGGTAGTACAGTAGTTAGAACAGCTTAGGTTGAGTACAGGTTCCGATAGTTCATACGTAAAAACGTTTTTAAATCATTAAACAGAGACTGCCACGAGACTCAACGTGGTCGATAACCCCTGTCTAGAATCATTTATGAGGCTCTCACGTGTGAGAAAAGACCAGTTTTGAGACTCCCAGAAAATTCAATGCCAGGCCTAAGCGAGGTAACTGGATAAGTTTTATCGAACCATGACAAAACAAATGGGAAAAATAATCCTGTGGTCTTTTTCAATTTCCGACACTGTATCTTTTAAGGAAAAAATTATAATTTTATATGAAACTTCAAATAACATGACTTATCAATTTTCTTTATACTTTAGGGCAACTCACCAAAAGTTGCTTGCGATCTGGATTGTATCAGTGGGAACAAGGACAGATTTTACAAAGTAGACAGACTGATATAGTGGAAATTCTGTATCTTATAATATATTTTGAAACGTTTTCGGCAAAATTGTTTTTCTTCGCCGCTCTTTACAACTTCTGGAAAATCAGTTTTCCAGAAACTCTAAAACAATAACTAAAACGTTTCTTAATAAGCCATGCTTGTAGACCGGAAATTTCTGATTAAAATGAGACGTCTTTCAGCTCTACGCGACCTTTCTTTGCAAAGTTATAGAATTTACAAGAAAAGCCCTAAATCGATTTCGTCTTATTTCTGTAGTTTTGAGCTGATAATGAACATTTAGGGTTTTTGGTGTTAATTCTATAACTTTGCAAAGAAAGGTCGTGTAGAGCTGAAAGACGTCTCATTTTAATCGGAAATTTCCGGACTGCAAGTACGGCTTATTAAGAAATGTTTTGGTTATTATTCTGGAGTTTTTGGAAAACTAATTTTTCAGAAAACCGGGTCTTCAAGAATCATGAGGATAAATTCTGTTAGGCGTTTTACTATCTCGATATAGGCTATCGATTGATATATGTTTGAAAAAAATCGGGGTTGGACAGCTGGGAATGTGTCCCTCATGAGCGAGAACATTAATGATAATTCGAAAGAAATTCGTACTCTCTTTTGAGCACCGAGAAATGCAGTCGCTTTGAACACTAATTCTGATAGAATTCACGCTACATTAGTGATCGAAGAGCACAGGTACGGAATTAGTGGAAGTCCAATGAATACCCTTCGATCTAAATTAGACGGTTTGATGATTTTGTTTATTGACGGAATATCCCTAATCGATTATTCATTATGGAAAGAATTTCACGCACGTCTTGGCCAAATAATGCTCGATATCCCGTCAAGAAAAATAAAAATGACGAGCACAAATATTTTGGAAATAATCTTTCATCTTCTTACAGTGACCCATTTTTGTGCGCAAGAGATAGAAGGGAGTTGGAATATGCATACGAAAAGATACGTCAGTAGTGTTTGTCGCTTCCCGGTTTCAAATGCACTTTTCATTGTACTTATTTCCCCAACGTTCGGAAGAAGCTCGGTTGCGAATTACTGTGCCAGCAATAAAAACTGTTTGCAGTGCTTTTTCATACTGATCATAATTCCAGTTCAATTGTTTTAAAATCGCATCGAAAGCGTGATAAGTAACCGACATTTTACATTCCTTCATCTTTAATAAAATTGTATTTATTTATTTCAGATTATCTGTTACTTCTTTCAACCAGTCTTTACCTTTAGAGTACTCATTATGTCTAACTTAAAATGTTCGCATCGAAATCGGTCTCGGGAAAGGAGATCGAGACGTTTTTTCCATCGTTTGCAAGATTTACTATGGTTCTGAGAATGTGTTTGTACATTTGTAATGAGTTCGTATAATTTTCGCTCTTTTCTCTCACCGGGTATTTCACATATTTGTCGATGAATTTTGCTACTTCATGTGCTTCGTCTTGTGCTTCTCCATGTTTTGGAGCATCTTTTATCCATATCACCATGTGTATGTGAGGCAATCCACGTTTCTGAAACTCAACACGATAAAAATAATCTTGAACTTCACCAAGAGCATGACATTTAGAAAGCAAGAATTCCCCACCTTTCGGCTACCTTGCGGTATAGGGTGCTGTCCGGCAGTCCGTTTACAAGAGTTATGCCCCGAACGGGAAATATTTCCCGTTCAAGAAAGATGTATTTCCCGATTGGGAAAGCGAAATCTGTCCCATTCGGGAAAGATTTCGACATGTCTACTTTGAAAGACTTCAGCGCATTTTATAACGCTTTCGCGCATGTTCTGGTTGGTTCCATTGGAAAGAGCACGAAAAACTGCATCGATTGACGCGGTGCCAGGTGAAATTGACGCGCTTCTGTCACATCTGATATTATAGAAATGTTGAATAGAAGTGGGATCAAAATGTTTCCCGATCATGAAAGTCATTTTTGTCAAACGTTAGAGTAAAGGAAAAGAAAGATGGAAGAAAGAAAAAGAAAAGACTAAGAAAAAGGAAGGATGCAGAAATATAAATACGTGTCATCGAGTTCTAGAAGCGTAAGAAAGATCTACTGACTAGTCTTCAGGTGATAAATATGTTGAATATAACTAGATCCAGTGTGTATACTTTTCAAAATAAAAAATATAATAAAGTTTCTCATCCGACAGTTAACAATGATTGTTTCTTCAACACTCTTCAAAACACTTGTAAATTAGTCTATTCGATGCAGTTTTTGATGCTCTTTCGAATGACATATTTGGAAGCCAATTTTAATCTAGTTATAGTAGAGAAAAGCGAGGTTTACCTGACACATGCTCTGAACATTAAGTGCCTTCTAGAAACATCTCTCTTTCTATGTACTTCTGGCGCCCGTTTGAAATAAAAACTAGTCCACTTTGTAGCACAATCAACGCTCTATCGAACGATATGTGTCTCAAAATAATTCATGAAAAGATCAAAATGGGATAAGATAATACAGAAGTTAAAGTGCATATTACGCTTTCTAGCGTTAAAAATTCGGTGATTTCGCAAGAAAAGTTGCCAGAAATCGAAACCAAGGCATAAGAACTGGAATTTTACAGGAAATGTACAAAAAACTAAGGGCTATCTCACGATAAGATCAAAAAATGTCTAGCAGCTTACCTCAACAAGCAATAACTTTAATAAAAGAAATTAGCAAGGTGGGTGAATAATTTTGACGGCCACTGTAGATATTTTCACTATCGTTTTTAGAATGACTCATCAAAGTTAAAGTTTTGATTACACTACAAAAAATGTCAGTAATACTGTACAGCGTTAAGAAGAATACAGTGCATAGCATCGCATTATTTTTCGATCAGGAAATACATCTTTCCCAAACGGGAAATAGTTGATCTTTCCCGAACAGGAAATATCCTGTCTTATTTCCCGATCGGGAAATAAAAATAAGGGATTTCTCAACAAAAAGTTGTTTTAGCATGGCACGTAACCAACGATCAAAGAGAAGCTTCAGCTTTTCACATAGAGCAAATGTAAATCACCTAAGCAACAGAATAAAACTTGGCCGCACTCCAGACGACATATGGTTCATGAGATAACATCTTTCCCGATCGGGGCATATTTCTCGATCGGGAAAGTGCAAACGGACTGTCCGGAGATAGTTTCGTAAACCCGATATCTTCCCTACAACTAATACTAGCTGTAGCTCTGGACAGAAGGCCAGCCTCATTCAGAGTTCTTTCGCTCAAGCGCTTGAGCTCCTCGTACACACTGACTAACCACATACGAGCTACGAGGGCTGGTGTATGTCACAACGTAGTCAACATGCTGTCGGACGGGTGATCTGAGGCCAAAAACCGTTAATGACTTACCAGGGTCATTCCATGTCTGCCGACGCCGAGGCTCGAACACAGTACCTTGGGAGTACATGCCAAACAACTTAACCACACAGCCATAGCGGATTCAATTCATGACATTTAGATAGAATAAGTTACCGAAAAAAGGATCCGAATCTCTTATCAAACACTCGAGCTACCATCAGAGGATTATTCGTCAGAAAAAAAATTTGTTTCAGCATACGCATATTTCTGTTTTATTGGTATATTATGGTATTTTGCCAAAAACTGCAAGTGTTCAGGCCAGTGGGTATCAGCTGCCGAAAAACTGCAAAATCACGTTAGAACTTCAAGTTGTCTGATCATAGCGAACAATTCTGTCAGTGTACTGGACCAGTGCTGTGGAGTTTCTCTCACTTTTTGTAATGTTTAAATATGAGGTCCTCTTTAAGCAGATTTGAAACATTGTCCTTGTTCATGAGATTTTTCGGTGTTATTTGTGACCTTGGACAACTTTTTCTCAACTGTAATCCTATACCTGCAATAGCTCGCTGAATATCTGCTAAGTATTGAAGGAAAAGGATATAGTGTGAGTCTGAAGCGTAACGAAAATCAGCACTGAATAGTCGACTATTAGCATAGAGTCACAGGGTAAGATCTCATCACTTCAGCTAAAAGAGGCTTGTCCCAGTTAAAATAGTTGTAGTCTTTTTCTTCGATCATAATGTTTTTGTAAAATTCATTTATTTTTTGTAAAGCACGTAAAGCAGAACGAATAGTATCAGGCTGAATAATTTGATATTTATAGTAACCACGAAAGTTTAAACGACATGTCAGTTTAAGTTGAATAAAAGCTGCTTTACTCGGAGGTCGAAGTAAAATGTTTGCAGTATCTTGTACATCGCAGGGAACACAGATTATGAGACCTTTACAACCTTTTTGACCACCTCTAGGAAGCGGAACCATTTTCATAAACGATAAACCGATTGTGATCAAATGTCTTTCCAAATCGTTCAACACCTTTATTTCCTCAGGCAACTCTGCAGCAACAAAATTATTCTTCATGGCACGAGGAGGCAATGTCGCTTTTTTCAATTTTCGATCGCATTCGTCACATATCCATTACATCATAGGCACTATTGTTCACATACTTTCCCATAAAACAATCTTGTATTGTCAATCCATTTACGATTCATTTTACGTACACTGTTATTCAGTCGACGTTTCGAGCGTTCATGTTCATTTTCAAGACAAATAGACACAATAAAGTTACAAAGTTGAGGCTATATACAGTGTCACAGAATATACAGACAAAAGAACAATACACAAAATAGAAGTGATTTTAATCTTGATTTTTGCCACAAAATAGAAGAATAAGAATACTTGCGCATACGTGCAGAGAAAACTTAAATCGTCTGCCTTAATCGTCTGTTTTGTGTACAATATTACTATAAAACATCTGCCTGTACCAAAAAGAGCAATAGAGAAGATATCCACTACTCCAAATGTATTAGCAGACAAAAACACAATAAAATGTAATCCAGAATAGATGCCTTTTTTTGACAGTCGTCAGTTATATTATAAAAACCATCATTACGTTAATTTATTTGGTTGATTATTATTTTGGAGTGTAAATCAAGTCAGATGACTGTGGATTCTAAATTAAAAATAGTTTTATGTTGTGTAATCTAAGATACGTTCCGTCATAGAATCGATAAGAGTTCTGCAGTTCCATAACATGTAAACAAAATAGTTCATTTTTTAACTATGTTCATTCAATTTGTACAACTCTTACAAGTTCTTAGACCTTAGCAGGGGCGTCTATCAGGTGGGATGTTTGAAGCGTAATGCCTCAAACAAACTTAAGGTGGTACGCTTTCTTGCTGTAGAAATTAATTTTTCAGGTACAATGAGTGATCGAACCTTCGAGGTGCTACAAAAGGCCTCAAATATTCAGATGGGGATTGATGATCCTCGATCTTAGAAATGTTTCTGTCTGAAGTTACAACTTTTCTAAAAAATGAAGTAAAAGGTTTTTCTTGGAAAGCGACTGTTCTTTTAATGTAATTCATTTTCATTCAAATCATAGTAAGATTTCTGATGATAATGAGAGAACTCGTCGAAATAGCAGTAATAAACTAATCTTACTATGATTTGAATAATCATGTTCGTAGCAGTGTTGTATTTCTTTTTACGCTATTTTAATCTTACTGCTTTATCAAAATCGTTATCGCCATATCTCGAAAGCGACACCTTAACACCATTTCATAGATCCCAGATTTCTCAGTAACGAAACATCGCAGAGAGCTCGGGAAGGTCTTAACTTGAAGCTGACACATGTGGCTAGAGGCTGACAGAGCCCGATTTTTGATATTTGGTCTAGATTTGCGAGTAGAAAAACATCTTTACCAAAGTTAATGAGACTTTTCGAATTTTGGACATTTGATGCTGACCATTAATTTGAAAAGAAAAATATCAAAAATTCAGCTCTGTCAGCCTCTAGCCACATGTGTTTTCGTCAATTTGCGATCAGCCTGAGCTCTCCACAATGTTTCGTTACTGGAAAATCTGGGAGCTACGAACAGCCCCGTTTTAGTCGCTGTGGTGGCGATATCTCACAAACCATGCGTGATGAAGTCAAAGAAAAAATTTCGGCATCATACTTTCACAAGATCAGCATTGCTTAAGAGTATGGTCAAGATCGGACTTATAGTTGCAGAAATAGGTTTCTGACGGGGGGAAGGGGCCTTAATTCATTTTCCTTTCTACTCTTTATTTTGAAACTATGAACTAAATATCAGTCGAAAGAGTGCAAAAACTGACTGTGAACATTTTCAGCTTACCCGAATTAGGATAGAAAAAATTGAAAAACATGAAATTTAAGTTAAACAATATCTTTCTATTGAGTAAAACGATTTTTTGAACTGCTGGTTGTTATTTCGCTCAGAATTTGGGCAGCCTGTCTTGTAGAGAATTACATTCTTTATAATATGAGCTATATCATACCCATGAGGGCATTTTCGATAAATTTATCGCGATAAAGAACTTTTTCATCGCACCAATCTCTTTTATCGCGATACCTGTCGATAAATATATCATATTATAATTTGCTATGATCTACTTGCTATGCCAAAATCTAAGGACTTGGTTTTCCAGCGGTCAGGTTTTCCAGAAGCTCTATTATCAACTTTTCTCATGAAAGGGCGATATGCATCTCTGACAGAAAAATCTTCGGGCTATTCAAAACATTATTCAGATTGGTTCCAGCTTTTACTACAAGGTCAAAAACAAGGGAGTTCTTGTGATTATGACACACGTACTGCTTAGATAACAACCAAAAGCTTCTTTTCCATATCTTTAGTGACTGGCCCCACCTTTCTGGATATTATGGCCAGCTTACTTTGTAGAGAATTTCAAGGGGTATCCAATGGTATGTTTTTGAACAATATAAACGTTTTCATTATGGCAGAAAAACGACTAACAGAGTGTTCAAGGCACTAAGGTAGGTGAAAATCATTATATCGGCCAATATGATTGGACGTTCATAATAATTACCACGTCGATCAAAGTGTTGCATTAGCTGGACGCGAGAAAACAAATTCGAGGAGAAATGGAGTATACTACCAGTTCAAACTGCAGCAGAAATTTTCTTGTTCAAAAAGAGGAAAAGAGAATCTCTGGCAAAGAGGAAACATACCGAAACACAATATACCCATGACCAACATATATGTTCTTTCATATCGAGACGAAACACGGGAAAATTAATCTCCTCATTCATCGGGATAGAAATTTAATCGCGATACTTTTAGCTTCTTGTCGAGATGACCCTTTTATCACGATAATACTCGATAATCTGCTATGAGAGATTCAAAAAGCAGGTTCTGTAGAGAATTCAACTCTCTATCGAATGAGACTAGAACCAGATTTTTAGATCATTCGAAAGTGCCTTAAAAATAAAGAACAAAAGTGTCCCGTTTATTATGCGCCACCCGTTAGACAGCAGAAACATTGTTAACTTCACACTATTCTGTCACCAGTCTCGAATGCAATTGTATTTTTCCAACTGTCATGCATATAATATAGTATACGTCTGCAATCTCTTGTCGATTCGAACAGGTCGTTGTTTTGAAATTAATTTTTACCATGAGATTATTAGTTTTATTTGATTATACTGCAAAAAAACAACAACTATAGAAATGAAATACACACATTTGCAATAAAGATCATATAAAAGGTTGTTTTTCAACCGCAGAGGGCCTAATTTGACCTTCTTCTTTTGATGAGGTAGTGTTTATTTCCAATAGGCTATTCGATTTCAATGGTAATGACGAGTCATTCTCTAGAGTTGAGGATGAGCAAGTTTTCCATCTCTTTGAGACAGCCCACCATAGAGCATAGACGGGTATAGGCAACGTTGAGAAAGTACTTATTGACCAACCTACTATGCTTAAACGTATAACAGTTTTTTTGTCTCCGAACGATGTAAATTCTTGAGTGTTAAATTGAAGAAAAGAACAAACGTATAGTACACATAGGACCATTGGAGCAATAAAACAACATGTTATTCGCCAATAAATACTTGGCTTTTTCCCCGTCATTTCTTCCACATTGAGAGAAAATTGTTTAATACCGTATAACCAACAAACGGCAATTAGTTCCAATAATACAACTAGCATTATAGCTGGTGATGTACCAAAAAAATCCATAAAATGTACTACATTTTTTCCACCATGTGTCAAAGTTGGTATAGAGGCAATAAATGATACCAGTACAACACCAGCTCTTGATAGACGTGGTTTCGATCGAAATATAGAAAATTCATCAGAGATGGCTGTGTATATACATTCCACACCGCCAAATACACTATCCAAACCCAATGTAATAAGCATGACGAAAAATAGTACGGAAAAAAATGGTGCACCTTTAATCGATGCCAGAAGTTCAGGATAAACAACAAATACCAGTCCCATTTGACTTTCGGCAAATTTTCTCACATCCGTTTTAAGTCTATTAGATAAATAACCAATTCCCGAGAAGACAACTATACCATACAGTAAACTGGTAAAACAATTAATTAAACTGGCTGCTACAGCAGTACGTGGGACATTATCATGAAAATCACTGTAACTTGCATAACCTAATAGAACACCAAAACCTGGACCCAAACTAAAGAATATCTGAACAGCAGCAGCCTACGAAATTATAAAAACAAATAAATTGATGAAATGGAACATACATTTGAATCTACTTACTTGCCATACAGAATATTCTTTTAATTTATCAAATGTTGGGGATATATAATATTTTAAACCGTCCATAATACCTTCTAATGTAAATGAACGGAATAATAATATGATTAATACAACATACGGTATCAAAGCAGTGAACCAAATTGCTTTACCCGCCGTTTTAACACCTTTATAAATAGATCCATAAATAAGAGTAAAAACAATCATCGAACATCCTACAAGACCCCATCGCAATGAACCAAGATCATTAATACCCGTTGATTTTTGAGATTGTAACATTCGACGTTCATAGTATTCATTTGCTGATGAACACGACTGATTATTTATTGAGATAGAATCAGATTGAGAAATTGAATAACAATTAGGCGTATTCCATGTATTATTACACGATGTCCATGGTACAGTGCTGCGAAATGACGACAAACAATAGTATACAGACCAAGCAATGATAGTATTGTAATAGGATAAAACATAAATATTTATGATCAACATTGAATAGCCAATACCTTTCAACATTGGGCAAACTTTATTCCAAACAGTTATGTAACCTAACCGATGATATTGACCAATAGCTAATTCCATGTACATACCTTATTATAGAAAAATTATATATCTGTTAACTTCTTTTAATAATATTTAAGAAAATTTTAGATACTTACATGGTAGACCAACAAGAAATAAAAAAGTAAAATATGGTATAAGAAACGCTCCACCACCATTACGATAGCATGTTGTGGGAAATCTCCAAACATTACCTAAGTAGGAAGAAAATATAATTCATTCATGTCAACATTGTCAACTAACAGAAATTTTTATACCAATACAATGTTTTAAATTTCTTACCTAGATCAACAACAAATCCAATAATTGATAATAAATAAACAATTCGACTACTCCAATGATCTCGTTTAAGTGTTGTATGGTTATTTTCATTAATAACTGTCGATACAGTTTGTTTATGATCATCGATCAATGAATTCATTTGAGATAATTCAAGAGTGTTTGATAATCCGTTATCTGGCATGGTTAGATGTTCATTACTCATCCATATTGTAGTGTAATAGAGGAAAATAAAGATAAAAAATAACGATTTCTGAAAATTATTAACTGAGATTTGTGACTATATGAATTTGATTTTTGAAAAATAATGTACATTTTTTCTCTTGTTTTTAAATAAAGATATACAACTTATTAATCATAGCACACAAAAATCAACTTTTAAAAAGTATATATATATATATATATATAACGTCTAATCTGAAACTAAAAAAAAAACAAAAAATATGATTGATATACAGACTTCTCCTCCAGCCGTCAAATGGAAGAAAATGATCAACGATAACAATAACAAGGTTACGTGTCTATTTAATGTTTTTATGTATGATAACGAAGTCTTTCTTACAGAATTGTCATTTTATTTTATTTCGGCCGTTTTTGTCTGTCAATTAACCCAAGAGAAAAAAAAGAGAAGTTTTTATTTGTTTATTTGTTTTTTAAACAAAAAATAGTTACATTTTGTCTCTTTAAATATTCATCGTTGTGTAACATCTTTTTTACTAAAAGCAGACATCTTACTGTTAAAATTTAATCTTTCCACTAAGAATATTATGTGTTCAAACGAATTTGCATCAGCTCAATCAGACAATTTTTTTCTTTATATCTTATATTTTAAAAATTTTTGTATGTAGTAGAAAATAAGATAGTTTTGAATGTCTATTTACTAAATTTTAATACTTCAATGTTAAGTTTAGTCGTCAAAAAATTATTTTACATTCACGTTAGTAATTCGATAGTCATGTGAGAAAATTGACCATCTGACTTGTCATACATTCAATGTTGATCATTAGATAATACATTTTCCACATATTTGTGAAAACGTAACAAGTAAAATACTGAAAGAAGCGTAGAGCATCTTACATGTCAAACAAAACAAAGAGATGGCAAAGAACATATTCACTTATGTTTGAGTTCTGTCATTTTCCTTATGAAGTTCGATAAGTTAAAGAAAAGAACAAATCTTGGGATACTCAAGTGCTAAAAAGTCATTTGTATTCATAGTCTTGAAACGTCTCACTTTCAAGCAGTGTGATCGTCTGCGATCTTTTAAAAAAAGCTCCATACCTAACTTTTCGTCAATCTTTTTAATTTTGAAAAGTGAACATCCGGTTTGATATTAAAAAAACAACAAGATGTGAATAATTAAAGATAAATGCACAGCTATTTTTCAAGCCAAGCACTCAAACTTCACAAAACGCACTATTTGAATGATATGACGCTATGCAAACAGTCAAATACACACATACAATAAAATCTCGATAAGAATTACAAACGTATATTCTGAAAAATTGTGTCCAACAACCGCTATGACGTAATACTGTGAGAAAAAAATATTATTTGTCATCGCGTTTGTTTTAACAACTCAAAAGATCGCATAATAATTTATTAATAAATAGCATTAGATACACGATTAACAGTCATGATTAGGAAAAAAAAACAGTATTATATACTGCAGTTGTCTTTGTTTCGTCATAAATTCGTGTTTACTCACTAAGATAAGATATCTAATTCACAAAAAAATGATATATTGTATATAGGAATTATTATAACTAAGTATACTTAAGATTAACTTTAAAAATCAAAAATCAAATGGAAATAAAAAAATATGATATTAGCTACTGTACGATGCAGTCACATATCTCTGCTGTACGAGTATAATTTTGTATAAAATTTCGACATTTTATTCTTTCTGTAACAACGACATCAGACTGATCAAAGCTGATCAACGACATCAAAATGATCAAAGCTATACAACTTTCGCAATTGTAGAGCAAAGCTTCTTTGAATCAAATAAGATATCTTCGGGTTCTGTGCAATCTTTGGAAAATACAACAAAAATACTAAATTTCACTTTTTATAATAAAGGTGTTCCATATTTTGTAAATCAAAGATAGTACAGAACCTGGATATATCTTATTTGATTCAAAGAAGTTTTGCTCTACAATCGCGAAAGTTGTATAGCTTTGATCATTCTGGTGTTGTTGAAAAACTACAATAAGAACAAAATATCGAAATTTTGTTACAGAATTTTACTCTTGCAGCAGAGATATGTGACTCTGGTGCGTAGCGTACAGATTGCACTTTATAACATGATTCTGGTATTCTAAAATTTTATCCAGATTCTTGCTCAGATATTTTTTTTTACTTCTGAAGACTAAACATTTAGATTATTTCTTGAGTTTTGCCTGCGTAACTGCCATTATAAAAAACACTTTTTTTCTGTTTTTCCCTGCGGATTTGGCACGAGTTTATAGCATGGTTGTCCCACCACTTCGTTAAGTACTTAAACGATCAAGACAATTTATTAAATGTGTTACATGTCGCATTGTAATTCCCCACTGTCAAGATATACTCACACGATATTAGAAATTATCGTCGATTATGCAGTTGAGGATATAGATGGAACGTGTTCAACTGTATTGGATATAAACAACAGCAAAACATTTTCTTTTATTGATTTTGAGTAGATATCATTTCTCTATTTTAGCACGTATCATCTGAATTATTATTTTTCTCAATTTTTTTTTCTCACTCTCTCTCTTAGAGGTATATTTTATGTATAAGCCTTTTATGTATAAACCAAACTCAAAACCTTTCTCTAACACATATAAATTTAATATCGAGAAACCGGATATAAAACGACAATTGCATAAGCCTATACGGATTCATTATTCTTTTATTTTATCAAGTACCGATCGGAACTTGGAATTTTTTGTAACAAAAAATCAAAGAGAATAGGCTTTCCGTAGTTAAAGTCGTTGACAAACTGATGAAGTGGTATCCTATGGAGTCTAATGAAATATAAAGATAAAAACGATTTTTATGAAATTGAAACATTCTTAATTAAAGATCTTTTTAACCTTTTACCAATTGTATTTTCGCTTACATTACTAGCTAATTTTTATTAATTTTATTTTATGTACCATTAATGTTCAATGTAGTTGGTAGATATTAAGATGTTTTTTTTTACAGCAAAACACTTTTCGACTTGAGAATACAATCAAAAATAATGCATTCTCTTCCGTTGTTTTGGACAATCGATAACACAACAAACAAGTATTTTAGGAGCAAATAAGAAAGCAAAATGTGGTTGATTAGACCTAAGATACAGAAAAAAATGAACGTTTTACACGTCAAAAGAATTTTCTCAAAACATGTCGTAAGTGTAGTAGGTTTTCTAAATATTTTTAACGTTTTACTGGCTCGGATTTTGCTGAAATTCTGTTCTAAGTGTAATGCAACGATGGTGCATGCGCGAACATGCATAAATTTTCTTATATTTCTCAGAAGATCTTTGAAAAACCGATGTTTGTCTACATATTCTTAGCTTTTCTCAGATTCACATCATTTTTTCGTGAAACCAATGACATATGAAAAATCAGCTGTTAAACTGTATCGAATCGTGTATATTAGAAACGTTTTAGAGAAAACTTCTCTGTAAAACATCTTACGCTTGGTCCCGTATACTTTGTTCGAATTTCTGTTAAATTTTTCTGCTAGTTCAAGAAAAATGATCGTATAAGTGATTTCAACAAACTCTTAAGAGCCAGAAAACGGATTGACTGTCGAAAAAATTACATATCCGCCGAAAATGCACACCGTACAACTGGACCTCGAATTAAAGAAATAGTCGAGCAAAAACAACAGTTTCTCAAGGCAGAACCTACTTACTTTAAAACAGCTTTGTTGTACTTCATCCGCACAAACAACATACAATACTGAATTGTGTGAAAATTTGTTCAATTCTTTTGACGAAACGAAGTCGATACTCTGCCTAACATTGTACAAGGTTTCGTGCACAATGTCGTGTTCAGTTCGTGTCTATTCTTTATTTTACACTAGACTCTTTACTAAACAGATCACTCCATAATAATGTTTCCCTCTCGGGATCTCTCATTAGACACAAAATACACGCAGAGTGAATATCTGGACATCTCTAGCGTGTGGTATGAACGCTAGAATTTTTGCGAATAAAACTTTGTGTCAGGTATCTTTCACGTAGACCAGGCATTTGAAAAGCATCAAAATGGAAGAAACTACACGTTTTCAAAGCAGAATATTTTTTTTAAATCGTTCTAAAAGAAAAACATTTTGTGCTTTTTACTATTAAAAACATATTGTTTTACACATCATTGGATTTAGCAGAAGGACAAGCTTATTCCAAATATCTCTTTGACTTTGTAAAAAAACTGATTTAGACCTAAAAGAGTTGAGTTTGCATGAAAAACTAGCTATCAACGTTTTAGGATTAATATCACTAAGAAAAAAAATTTGTTTCAAAGATTTATAAGAAATCTAGAAATTGTTCTTGTAACATGTTTCTGGACACATAGGCTTTTTATTTAAAGAAGTCACCAGATTTGAACTGTATGTGAAAAGACGGAGCTAAAAATTACGTTAAGTTCAAGTATCATAGACAGTTATATAACAGACCTTAGTCAATACATGAGCGAATCGTAACTTTTTTGTACAATTGTAATTTTACGATATTTTTTCAATAACTTCTGTCATTGCCCACCGGTTTCGAAAATTTTCTTTTGTTTTACTCGCTGATGACGGTTCCACTACCACAAAAAAATTCGTTGCGAAATCTGGTCAACCCGCAAAGTTGTATCCATTCAAAGTCGAAAAATCCCATTTTCGGGATTATTCACCATTATACAAATAGATTTTCCAAAGATAGGACAGAAAGGAAAAAAAAGTAAATAGGCCAGTTTGTAGAACTTTTATTTCTGCATTGACCTATGTTACTCATATTTTCCCGTCCTTTACTTTTTTTAATCATTCTAGGTCGAAAATACATTTGCACTCAAAAGTG
>CAJNOQ010004807.1:0-16661 GCA_905250885.1 Didymodactylos carnosus | reverse complement strand
TTAGAATTAGTAGAATCAAGTGATGAAGCAACTTGTTCTTCCATTCAGAAGGGTTTAAAAAGAAGAAAGGTCAATATAAGTACTAAAACAATCTGCCGCCGTCTTCACGAAGCTAACAAAATATTTTGTGCCCAAGTGTCCAAACCATTGCTGATTGCTAAACATATACGTAATCGACTGAACTGGGCACGGGGTGTTGTAAACGAGAACTGGGACAATGTAGTTTTCTCGGATGAATCAACGTTTCGTCTCCGGTCTGTCAAGAAATATTATTGGCAAGATCGGAAAAATCGAAAAGTTTATCGAACAGTCAAGTGGGGACCAAAAATCAATGTTTGGGGCTGTTTTGCGAGAAGTGGTTTTGGTCGGATTATCTGTTTTAAACAGAACTTGAATCGATTTTATGAATCTCTCTTCAACGTAATAAGCAAATGTCATGTCTCGGTTTCTCATGGTGGTCGCGATGAAACTCTTTGTGAAGTGAATTCTCACTACTCGTGAGTTCCTCGTTTAGCTGTTGAAATTTTTTTAAAACATTGTACACCTTGCCAAGTTAGAAAGCCAGTCAAACAATATGTAGTGTCCAAACCAATAATATCCTTAGGTGTCATGACACGGTAACAAATCAATTTACTTGACATGCGTACTAGACCAGATAAAATTGAACCAGATGTTGTTTTTAATTGGATCTTAAATTGTATAGATCACTTCTAAAAAAAAAACTTTTGCTCTCAGTTTGTAGAAAATTGAATGCTCTATCTGATAGCATGATCGCATTTTTAGCGAAATGTTTTTTAGGTACCGAAAAATTGGTTCGATTCGAAAAACTTCAGTTTTAGAAACCATGTTTTTTCGCTTGTTTGTTCTCCAATATATTCTGTTTCCACGCTAAAAAATCGAAAAATGTGTTGTTTGTTCAGTTGTTGATGGGCTTTCAAGTGAAATATTGCTCGAACAAAACGGACAAAAATTAACAGAGTTATACAAAAAAATACTGAGAATAGTGCTTTTTCGAATCTAAAAATTACAGGACTCGAAATGGACTCGGGACTTGGACTCGGTCCTTTAATGTCAAGGACTCGGACTCGGACTCGGCTTGACTTTTTAAAGACTCGGACTCGGTACTCCTCGGACTCGCCCATGCCTGCTTTGAAGTACTGTATAAGTATAACTATGAAACTCTCAAATTCTGAAAATCTTAGACATTGAAGTACTACATAAGTATACCTATAGAACTTTGGAATTCTGAAATTCTGAAAATTGTACTTGATAACGAACTTCAAATTTCTGATTTTTCATTCTATCGATTAGATCGACCGACTTTTGCTGGGAGCGTAGCTGTGTACATTCAAAACTCTCTCCCTCATTCTTTATTAGCAAACGACTGTCAACTCGAAACTTAACTATTTTCTATCCGTATTTCTAACTCCCTATTGTGCTTAGGTAACTCGTATCGTTCTGAAGCTCAAAATCCGTATCCTAATAGGTTTTTTGACAACCTAGAACTATTTCCCTTTTCTAATCTTCCTCAAAATTACGACAATCTCATTCTAATTGGAGATTATAATGCAGATCCGACTGATAAAAGTGTATTTGATGCTTTATGTGCTTTTTCTGACACTTTCTCTCCTTCGAAAACTCAGCCAACCGCAACCACATCTCTCGGTTCGTGTTTAGATTACATTATGTACCCTTCTATTTACAACCAACCTTCTTTATCCGACTATCCATCTATCGATGAGTCAATCCACTTTTCTTTAATTGTAACTTTTGATTCCTTCCATGTCAAACAAACTTCTGCTTCTTTTGAAGTCATTTAGGATTTCAGTGAGTGCGATATTGAGAAACTAAACTGTGCTCTATCTGACCTTTCTAGTGATTCCTATTCTTCTGGTGATCCTGATGAAATAATATATCAGACGTTAAGTAAAATAAAAGAAAATACAAAGATCGAAGAATTAATTGAATTTTTTGTGATATTAGCAAATTGTGGTAATAGTTGTGAAAATTTTTTAGTAAATGAAATTGTTCATAAAGCAAGTGTTAAAAATTGACAATTAAAATTAACTGATAGATTAGTAGGATATTTTTTAGTAGGATTAGTAGGATATTAGGATATTTAACGAATAAATATCCAATCTATAGTAATTATCTTAAAAATACGAACAATTATAAATTGGCAATATCAAAAAATGTTGCAATTACTAAAAATGCGTATAATCAAGCTAATACAACATATTATTACAATGCAAATGATATTGTACAAATATCCTCAGAGTGGATGAAAGATTTTGCTAATAGTTTTAGAATTACAGAAGCGTTAGATCAACAAGTTGACAGAAGTTTACGTGATATTCTAACGAAAATTTTAATTGAATATAAACAAGATCGAACATCAATAATTATTTTAATAAAAAATTAAATATTTTATTGAAAATTTTGAAATGAATAATTTTATTAGTGAAAAAGGAGTAGTAGAACTTCGTCAAGAAACATTTCCAAAGATATATGCTTTGAGTGTATGTCAATTATATAAGCGAAAAAAGTTGTTAATCATCATTCTGTTGAACTGAAATTAATACAGAAATTACTTGAAGTGGAAAACGACATTGTAAATTATTCGATAGTTACAGGAAAAGAAAAGAAACTTGAAAAAAATGGACTACAATTATCAATTGAATTACCTGAAGAAGAAAATTTAGTAAAAAAGAATTATCAATACTTGTATGTAATTGAAACTTCGAAATATTTGAATTTCAGTCATGATAGTGATTTAAGAAAGAAAATTATAGAAATCTTAGACATAAAAGAAATTTATTCTGTAGAAGAAAATGTTATAAAGTTGATGGTACAAGAACAATTGGTGTAAATTCAAAATATTTTAGAAAAGATGGCAGTGATTATAGAACAGTAAATATTCAAACTGGTAAATTTGTTAAAAAATAAAAATATTTTTAAAATTATACATATATCAATTAAAATATTATTTGGAAAATTTTGTCCTTCATTCTTTGTGCTCTTTTCTATTTTTGTTTTTGCATCAAAATGCTTTTTCTATATATGTTATGTGGCGAAATTCTGAATTTGATCAAATTAATATGGTATTATTACGGGCTCGGCCTTTACAACGTATCTTTTCTTTTTCTTTCATCTTTTTTTCCCTTCTCTGGATGTGATATCATTCCTTTCTTCATTCGAGATTATCCTTTCTTCGCTGTAATATCTTTTCGATTACGTATCATCATCTCTTTGTTGTGTTCGTTCTCTCTCTCTCTTTTCCCTGGATGCGCGTGGTGATATATATACGCGCGTATTTTCTTGTCTCTTTGGTCTGTATGTAGATTCATCGTTATGTGTGTGCGCGAGTGAACTTCCATTTCAAAATAAAGCAGAAAGGTTCCAAAGGAATGCATTCTCTAACAGGTATAAATTTCAATTTCGGTCAGGTTCAAACTGCAGTTCTAATTTCGACTGATCGAAACATAAATAATTCTACATCGAACGATATTAGTCAGTTTCTTTGATTACCCGTCACTAATTTACCTCAGAGTTTCTGAATTGAGGCTAAACCTTACACGGTTTAGCCTCGATTCGTCCCTTCTCATTTCGTCCCTTAAAATTTTTTTCTTGATTCGTCCCTTCTCGAATCATCCCTCAAATGCACGCATAGGCTAAATTATTCGGCTTTTAAATTATTTAATAAACTTTGTAAAAAGACCAACACTAATAATTAACAATATATAAACAGCTACAATACCATTATGCCCACAAGACAAATCAATTATTTGTGAAGATATCATGTTTTAATTGGGGTTAATTAAACAGCTCTACCACATTTAATAGCCAGTTCAGTATTTGTTATTGTTCTTTTTACGTGTTCTTCATGTAATTCTTTTAACTTACTATCAATATTATTGTATAAGTTTTTTCGTTTCCTTATTTGCATATCTGATTCTTCAGCTCTATGATGTTGATATAAATGTTCATCACGTAACAATTCAATAAAATGATAAATATGTGGGTGTTTTGGAAAATTACTTTCCAAACGACTATTGTACCCCTCAACATGATTGTTTGTCCTTGGTAAATCATTAATTATTGCATCATGCACATTCCATATATTAATCCCATATAAACTAATATCTATATAGGTTTGAACTAAATAATCATTGAATTCAGTAGCATTAGCATCATCTGCGGTGTATAAATCCATATATCCGTCCAAGTACTTTCAACAATGTCGGCTGGTATTAATGCTAAACCAATGGCACCAAGAAACCAATGATTGTTTCGGAGAATTTTTGTGTACTCCTCTACTGAATATCCGTAAGTTTATATAGGATAGTGAGCTTCTTTTTTTAAGAGCCATTGCAGATAAGCGACGACCAAGTACTGCAGAAGCTGCTCAATCGACTTTCTGCAAACTTGATTTCAATTACATAGGTCAAAAGCACAATCAATAGTAAGTTTTTTGCCGTAAATCGCAGCTCTACAACCGAAGTAGTTATTGAGATATTCAAGTTAAGAAAAGTTGCCATTTTTTTGGTGGTGAATTAGTATTAATTAGCGTTTAATCTTGAGTATGTTATTTTCTAACGGCTTGACTTAGAGACACGAAAATTTCAGCACAAATACAACTTGGATCAGGCTAGAAAACAGTGCAAGTCCGGACTCTAGAGGTCGTTTTATTATCAAGTTATAGATAGCGCTACCGCTACTACTTCACCATTCATTATCTCGTGCGTAACCAGCTCGGTAAGGCTCGGCATTTTAGGGTAGATACTAGAAGAGTGGAGTGATAAAACGGCAAAAGAAAAACTTTGGACTTCCAAGAGAAACGCGAGATATCGAATTTTTAGTGGAATTTCGGCATCGACGGATAGACTCAGTTCATATAAACCCTATCACCATTCGCATCGACCTTTGATTTTAGTGACGAGAACTGTCTCATATTGTAGAGCTCAGCAAGCTGAACCGAATGGTGAAAACCTCAAGTCTCTAGCCTTGTTAGAAAAAAAGTTATAGCCGATTTATCCCAGCAGCGGAAAAATCCATCTTCGTCATTTTCCGGCGGCTTTGGCCGAACTTGTAGAACATCTGCGGACCACAGTACCTAACGTAGAGCCCTGAACTTGGTATCAAATGGAAGAGCGCGTCGATTTCTATATATTTCCATGGAGAAAAGTTATGCTACACATCAGGGTCTTGAGATAGTGCTTTCTGAAAAATCCGGTTTTCTAGTAAACCTAGTAATCTTAAAATTTCTTTCAGAGGTTTCTCAACCGTATCAGTAGACAGCCCCTTCAATTCTCCACAAAATGAGATGCTGGTCAAGTTTCTACGATCTTGCCAAAAAGTACCATAGAGAATACAGCACTGCTCGGAAGTGGCAATAAAGGGAATGAATTTATATAATGTGTATATTTACGTACTGTGAAAAAGCCTGTAAGTCGGTCATCCGAAATTGCAGAAACTTGACCAGGATCTCATTTTGTGGAGAATTGAAAGGGCTATCTAATGGTATGGTAGAAAAGCTTCTGAAAGAAATTTTAAAACTACTAGGTTTCTAGAAAACCGGGTTTTTCAGAAATCTGTCTTCAGATCCCGAGTTGTAGCATAACTTTTTTCTTCATGGAAATATATAGAACTCGACGCGCTCTTTTCCGTTTGATACCAAGTTCAAGGTTCTGTGTTAGGTTATGTGGTCCGCAGACGTTCTGCAAGTTCGCCGAAAGCCGCCGAAAAATCACGAAGATGCATTTTTCCGCTGCGAGGATAAAATGGCTATAACTTTTTTTCTAACAAGGCTAGAGATTTGCGGTTTTCACCATTCGATTCAGCTTGCTGAGCTCTATAATATGAGATAGTTTTCGTCACTGATGTTAAAGGTCGATTCAAATGGTGGTAGATTTTATAGGGACTGAGTCTATCCGTCGATGCCGAAATTTCACTAAAAATTCAGTATCCGGCGTTCCTCTTGGAAGTCCAAAGTTTTTCTTTTCCGGTTTTATTACTCCCCTCTTCTAGTATCTATCCTGAAAGGCTGAGCCTTACTGAGCTGGTTACGCACGAGATAATGAATGGTGAAGTAGTAGCGGTAGCGTCATCTATAACTTGATAATAAAACGACCTCTAGAGTCCGGACTTGCACTGTTTTCTAGACTGATCCAAGTTGTATTTGTGCTGAAATTTTCGTGTCTCTAAGTCAAGCCGTTAGCAAATAACGCACTCAAGGTTAAACGCTAATTGATTGTAATTCACCACCGAAAAAATGGCAGCTTTTCTTAAAACTTGGATATCTCAATAACTATTTGGGTTGTAGAGCTGCGATTTACGGCAAAAAGCTTGCTATTGATTGTACTTTTGATCTACGCAATTGAAATCAAGTTTGGAGAAAGTCGATTGAGCATGGTTGGTCGTGGCTTATCTGCAATGGCTCTTAAGCATCCTAAACGGCTCTAAATTCCTCTGGGCACGGGGTGTTGTAAACGAGAACTGGGACAATGTAGTTTTCTCGGATGAATCAACGTTTCGTCTCCGGTCTGTCAAGAAATATTATTGGCAAGATCGGAAAAATCGAAAAGTTTATCGAACAGTCAAGTGGGGACCAAAAATCAATGTTTGGGGCTGTTTTGCGAGAAGTGGTTTTGGTCGGATTATCTGTTTTAAACAGAACTTGAATCGATTTTATGAATCTCTCTTCAACGTAATAAGGATTTATCCAATGAACCAAAGGTGAGTCGCTCGCGCGTTACCACTGCAGATGAAGATCAAATGATATTAGAATTAGTAGAATCAAGCGATGAAGCAACTTGTTCTTCCATTCAGAAGGGTTTAAAAAGAAGAAGGGTCAATATAAGTACTAAAGCAATTATTAGGATTATCTGTTTTAAACAGAACTTGAATCGATTTTATTTAGTAAATGAGATTTATCAAAACGTGTTATTACCATCAACCCGTAGTCTATTTAGAAGGGGAACACGGTGGAAACTTCTGGAGGACAACGATCGTAAGCATACGTCAGCACTTGCTAAACAATGGAGAGTGCCTAAAGGTGTTGAACGGCCAGCCGCAAGTCCCGATCTGAATCCGATACAAAATCTCTGGAATATATTGAAAATTAGAGTATCAGATAAGCAACCAAGAAATTTAAAATCATTGATTAAAACTATTCAAGAGGAATGGAATCGCCTTCCTATTGAATTGCGTCACATTTAGTTGACAGTATGGTAGCACGTGTAGCGGCTGTTATACTACAGAACGGTGACTACACGATGTACTATAAGCACGTGCATTTTTCTGTTTCTTTTTTTCTTTCTCTCAAATATAGAATAGTAGATTTGAAATAGTAGATTTGATATAATGTAATTTCTACTTATCTTCCTTACTTCGATTTTTGCTTGTTGTTTCCTGTTGTGTTGATAAGAAACTTTCTGATGTTGCCAATGCAGCAGCACTGGTACGCCTCTGTTGTTCTATAAAAGAAAAGGTGACTGTTACTCCTTTAACTGGATGATACGAAGACCGTTAGCAGGTGAGCCTTCACCTGCAACTTGAAATAATTCGCTGCAAGTAGTGAAATTTGATCTTCTGTTCAAAATAGAAATGCGGTTTCAATAAAATTGATTTTTTTCTATGTAGGTCATCGAAATAGATTTTCCAGAAAAAGAACTGCTGTCTAGTGAATCAAGTTCGATTTCATAGGAAAAGAAAGGTAGAGTAATAGTAAAAGTTAAGATGATCTCTGAGAGGATAATGCTTGAAGAAAGCGCTACTATTAGCGTAATCGATGGAGTTTCTCCGTTTTTTTATCTCAAGAAATTCTGCGTGTGTCATAAGAAGATGGAAGAAAATATTTTTTTGATTATTTTTGTGACCTTTTAGAATCTTTTCCCTTCGAATTTCTGACTGAAAGGTTTGCTTGTTTTTTCTTCTTTTTTTGTTTCACATAATAACTGACCGTCGAAGTAAACTTATTATTAAACGAATTTATATAGTAGCCAGAATGAATATTTCCTAACTATGATTCAACATGTACAAGCATATCGTTTGGTTTTCTTATTTCAGTTAAGATGTTTATTAGACTGGGCACTTCTTTCGATTGATTTTGCCTTGTTTATTATGGCTTGTCTTATGAATCATCATTGGTTTGTATACAATAGTAACTTCCATGTCAAAAGTAAACAATTGAACTCAATTGCAGAGATAGAAAATCTGTAAAGTTGAATATTTCTCGAAAATGATTCTCAGACGGAATACACTAGAAATAAATTCTAATTTATAGGAGCTCGACTTATTAAAATGTCAGACAATTTTATACGTTTTTTAAAAAATGGAGATTTTGTAAGTAAGAGAAAATCGATTCGACTTTCTACTAACGAGAGAACCTCTTCTAATGTACAATATGGTATGAGACGCTGAAGATTATTTTGTATAGTAGTGCTAGATGTCTATTATTTTATAATCATAGAAAGTTGCTTGCCAAGTTATCGACTTTTCCTTTCCTGAGGAAACCTCATGTGTTCCGGAAACTTCTTTTTATCTTTGATTATAAGCGTTTCACATCAGTCATCAAGAAATATATATCTCAGATATACATCAGAAAATTCGATAACTTAGCAAATAATAAAGGTGGCAGGCTGAAACTTCTAAGATTATAATAGATGACTAGCACTGTCGTAGGAAAAAAGGAAATCTCAGCCTTTCATACCGTGTTTTAGCACAGTTATGATTTTTTTAATATTTTATATAATGTATGGCATCGGCAAAAGAAAAAGTTTTATAAACTTTTGACAGAAGCAATAAGAGCCCAAATGCTTTTAGGGGTTTTTACCAGAACGCTATTCTCTACACCTGACCAAAGATCATTAAAATCAGATTTGTCCAACTGAAGAGCTTCCATCGTAAGTGGAAAATGAAAAGAGAAGAGTGATAGTAGGAGGAAGAAGGAGAGAAAGAGGGAGTATCAGCGTAGCTTTTGCAGAGAAATTATAATTTGCTGTTTTTTTGTCTTTTTTTTGTAAGAGAAATTTTTTTTCTTTTACATTTCGATGGATTTCCTGTGTTTGATGCTGTGGGACCTATCGTAGATTGAGTGCCGTTCAGTGAAGAAAGGTCGTGAAGAGCTTGGGGACGTGGGAGTCTTGACTTTCCAGAGATCCTCATCCTAAAACGTTTAATGGAATTTTGCAAATAACTTTCCTGATAGAAATTTCTTCCATTCCACCTACTCAAATCTTTTTTCAGATTTGCCCTGGCTGGTACTGTTAAGGAGAAAAGTCAAGAACACTTTGTGCTAAACCTTTTACCGCCACTTACATATAGGCGCTCCGATAAAATCGTCCTTCTTTTTCTAAAAATTATTTTCGATTGAGTAGTGTATATTAGTGTCACTAACTTATGGACTTTTTGAATGAAACAGTATGTCAAGGTTCGAGACTATCGAGAAATGAACGGTAGAAATACTTTCATCGTGAATCCACAAAACGTTCTAAGGTTAATCGATCGTCCACAATCCTTTCAGAACTAATAAACCACGCTGAATATTTTTGACATTTTATGTGTAGAAAAATCGGAAAGATCTGACTCAGCTACACACAACAGGCTATGTACGTAGTCGCAGACTCTATTAAATCTGTCTGTTAACAAAGCTGAACTGGATGTAATCACGACTTACCATTTTTCGCTTTTGCTTGGTCGTAGAAATTTTCGCGTACTCTGATCTTTGGAATCCAAGGAGATTGTTGTTTATCCTCTTCAACGCAGAAGTTCGATGGTTTGATAAGTTCATCTTTTAATTCTTTTAAGTCATCCATCCACTTTCTGAGATCTCGTTCATCATAGTCGTCATCATCTCTACCTTTACGAACTGTATTCGTTATTTTGCTCAATCTATTGATAAATGCGTCCTTGTTCTCATCGAGCAAGTTGACAACGTCAGCCCGACATTGTTCAGCAAGTTGTTTGACTTTATTGATAGAGTCTTTCTTCCATTCATCAATTTGTTTTAACAAAGGGTGAGACTCATTTTCATTTGGCGTTTCAAGCTGCTGTTTGAGCATATCATGTTCGTAAACAACATTGTCGAATTCTTTTAACAAATCTTGACGGTGATCATTGAAACACCGTCTGCACAATTCTTCTAAACAGCCATTGCATGTGATTATACCAGAATTTTTCTCACATTTTTTACATTGAACTCTTGATGTAGCTGCCATTTAAAACTCCAGTAAAATAGTTGTTCTTTTATTAAAAAAACTCCACTCTGTTTCAGTCTCGTATTAATTTTAACAATAGAAATCTCTACTTAGTGCGAGATAACAGCAAGAGGACCTAAGCTTCGTTTTTAATTTATCTAATGTATAATAAAAATTTCTATGTTTCTAACTTGTCAGTTTAAATTGAAAGCGTGTTCTCTGTAAGTTTTTATATTCGACACTGATTTAAAAAGAGTAACTATGTTGATAAAGACAAAATTATTTTTCCTCTGTTGCGATGACTGTTAACCTTCGTAAATAGAAACAGCAGAACAGCCACAACGGTACACGCTTCATTTTAAGATAAAATAGATTTTTTTTCTTTTTAGTAGTGTATGTAGAAAGCATATGACAACAGAAAGAAAAATAAATAAGTTACTGCCTGCGATAATTCAAATTTATTTTTCGAACAGAACGTCATCCAAGGGTCTGGATGCTGTTCGACAAGGATCACGAAATGCATGAGGATGAAATTTTCTCCACAAGAAATCAATTCGTCACTCGTACAGAGCACACATTTTACAATCGTAGAATCAGATAAACTAGAAATTTATCTAAGTTTAAAATAATTAATAATAGTTACCCACGTGAAGTTTGGATCAGAGAAGAACGATGTTCATAACGCTTAATTTCTAAATGAGCAAATATGAAAATTCAACATTTCTTCCTAAAACTAAATACAGGTCTTACCTGAATTATGCAAACGCGCCGAAGTAATCGTGGAGGTGAATAACCAGTTTATTACACACGACAATACATACATACGACAACCGAAAAGAAGCATTCTGAATAGTACAGTAAAGTAGTTTTCATGCTTTTGCTACACTTTTACTTCTAATAATTTACGAGAGGGGAGCAGTCCTCACCCAAACATGCTCTCAAATTTGGCCAGTTTGTAGAGAACACCTTCGGTGGTATGCCTATGCAATAAAAAAGTCGTTGGTCAAGTATTGACAGAGTTATTTTATAAAACCATTCTAGTTTTCGATATAAATGTCACATCCAAATGATTGAAATGTAGTTTTATAGAGAATTGTGTGTAGGTACAATTCCATGCAAAAACGTTGAAAAATGATATCTCTGAGCGTTGTTTAATTATTAATTAGTCCTAGTTAGCACTGATTAGTGGCACTCCAGTGGACAGAATAACTTTTCCTAATGTCAGAACAAATGGAAGCAAACCATGCGATGTATCATTCGATAGAACTTTTCGAGCTCTATCGATTGTCAGAGCCACTTTAAGTTTTGCCTTTTTTGTCTGAAAAATCCGTTTTAAATCATTTTTAGTAAAATATTTGATTCCTAAGCGGTTCATTACTGGATACCCACAACAGCCATTTTTAAAATAACTTTTGACTAACAATAGGTAGAGAGTTGCGGTTTTCATCATTCGATAGCCAAGACATCGACGCATCTTTCTGCAATAGACTAGTTTTCCAGGAGATGTCTGGAAAACCGACCCGTAACTCTGACCTTGGTTTTCAGCGGCTCAGGTGTGGTATTAGATTTCTTTCGAACCGCAGGACACGTTTTCGGTGACCTAGGGTGACATTGAAATCTCATAAAACATACCTAGTCAGCAACGCTGAATCTGATGGCAATGCTCGTTTTTGGAAAAGAATTCTAAAACGAGTTTATGCTGCGAGCTTCAGAGATATTTTATTTTGGGCATATTTGGGAGAGGACTGCTCCCTCCCGCCCCCCCCCCTCTTAAATTATTAAAAGTAAAGGCGTAGCAAAAACATGAAAACTACTTTACTGTACTATTCAGAATGCTTCTTTTCGGCTGTCGTTTGCTGGAACAAACCTTTTCATGATACAGTCAATATAGATTTAATAATCTCTTTCAATTAAATTAGCACTTTAGTTCGACTGCTGATTGTTCACACGGATAAACAATTTGATAATTTTTAATAAACTGGTTATTCACCTCCAGGATTACTTCGGCGCGTTTGCATAATTCAGGCAAGACCTGTATTTAGTTTTAGAAAGAAATGTTGCACTTTTAACAGAAATGTTGAATTTTCTTATTGGCTTATTTAGTAATAAATTATTAACGAAGGATATGTCGCATGGTTTGCTTCCATTTGTTCTGACATTAGGAAAAGTTATTCTGTCCACTGGAGTGCCACTAATTAGTGCTAACTAGGACTAATTAACAATTAAACAACGCTCAGAGATATCATTTTTCAACGTTTTTGCATGGAATTGGGACGTATGTGATATCATTGGTAACGGTGCGAGAAATAGTTCTGCTGGTGGTGGTGACGCATCTTTTGTTGATTTCGAATATGAATTTGTTGAAATTTGATGTCGTGAGGATGGAACATGTGACGATACAGAGACAGATGAAATCAATTGTTGTGTGATCGCTGTTAATGCTTCTAGTGGATTAAATGGCTGTGATAGAGAATCAATAACGACAGCGTCTGGTTGCTTGGTAGAAATCATTGTAGCTGCTAGTGATTGTGTATATCTGTCCGAAGCTGATACTACAACATCTGATTTTGACCAAGCTTCAGGTTGACTAATCACTGATTGGCTATGAATTGTTTATGTTGTGGCATATTATTCACGATTCCACGAACATCTACTTCCGCCATACAAATTTTCGCAGCAACCTTTTTAGAGTTAGTTGACTCCGACATGCTATGAGATTTTAGAGAGTTTCTCAAGCAGCGAAAACAATAATTAAACGTTTTTGTTGGACAGTAAATATTGTACAACTAATGTATAAGGATGAACGTCGATAACGAATAGGGACTAGCACCTAATGGATGCGGATGAGCATCACTAATGGATAAGGATAAATTGTATCGGTGTTGTTGTATGTTATTATAAACAGACTCTTTGTTTTGAACTGATTATATCAGCAAATAGTGATAAATCAACCTCAATGAGAGTAACGAAGATGAATTTGTTGTTTGTTGTAGAAGTACCGAAGCAGGATACAAACAGATAGTTCCCGGGTCAGCGACACCAATTTGTGAGCGTCGTTTAGGAGACGTTCAAACTTCCGCAACGGTTTGGCTAACTTCTACGAGTTAACTTAAGTACATTTAAGTTAACTGTATTTTATTTTATCTTATTTGTTTCGGCTTAAGATTTTCTTCTCTTTTTTCTTTATTAAAAAAAAGGAAAAGTTAAAAGTAGATGTTAACTTAAAATAAAAATTTAAAATTATGAACAAATTTCGAAAGAAAAGGTTACAAGTCAATTTTTGTAGCCTAGAAACAATATATTATATTCAATTCACGAACACTGTCAATAATATTAATACAATTGACATTGTCGTGTGGACTAATTTTCTTTCTTTCGTATTTCCAGTACGTGTACATAAACGCGATACACTCTGATAAATTCGTGTCTTGGCATTAACCGAGTTGGAGAGAAAGAAAATATAGACAAGAAGTATGTTCTTAGCTAAATCTGGACCAAGTGAGAGATACTTTTCCATTTTTCTGAAACTATATGAAGAGAGTAAGACAAGGAGCTTTCGTCTCAACATCAACGTATATGTTACGTGATTGCATAAAGACAAAAAGTAGATAAATGTAGATAAATATTTGTATCTTATAAAATATCGACGAAGAAATTTGAAACGGAAAATAGTATGGTCTCAAACGTTCAACATGTACTGCTTCAATTACGCGATTATCTGCTAAGGATATTATTTAATAATCTATTGGCGTAATTTTGTTGGTAATTTGGAATGGGCCGACCCAAAGCAGATCTAGCTTAGGAGCTTTTTAGATTACACTAAAATAATAGTAACGGGCTTCGAGACCGTTACACCCACCCACCCCCTTAAAGCTTTTAGTTTAAACACGCTTCTGCATTCTCTTTTTGACAGTTGGTTATAGTATTTAAAACGTATTGATAAAGTAAATTTGAAAGGTCCGTCACTGCATGCTGTTATTGAAACAAATCCCGATGCTCTAACCATAGCTCATCAACTGAAACATGATCATCCTTATCCTCATCAACGTAGACTATTACCGCTGTATGGTATACCAATACTTGTTAAAGATAATATTAGGACGGATGATAAAATGAATACAACAGCGGATTATGCTTTATTAGGGTCAAAAGTGCCACGCGATGCATTTGTTGTAAAGAAATTGAGAGAAGCGGGTGCAGTTATTTTGGATAATGAATTGTTTATAAAAGATGTCATCGCAACAAGCATGAAAAAATATCGGGTATCGTATCAGGCAATGCGATGCACAAAAAATTTCAAACAATTGGATCGTGTCTTCGCCCAAGATATCATGATAAACTCACGATCCAGTGCTGGATAAATCTGAATATACATTTTTAACATATGAATCTAACCCAATACCAATGGCGATACATCGGCCGCTATAGATGTCGATGTATCTAGCTGATATTATATATGACGATACATCCAGATGCCTGTCCTTTAGGGACTTTTACCCCGATACTAACGGTGTTGCATCGGTCGATACAGATGATGGCGTATCTAGCTGTGACACTATATGTTGATACAGCAAGATACAAATTTTCATACTAACTGTATTGCAGAGTTGTAACTGTGCCACATCATTTATGATACCCATTCTAATGACAATTACTTATGGCACATATCTACAGGGTGCCACTAAATAAACGGAACACCTACATCTATCTTGTTTTAAACGCTTTTTCTCTACAAATTTGACTATATTTTTATTTTTTAGTATAAATATGAAACGAAATTTGAGAGATGGAGGCCATTTTGAATAAATCTTTTTATTTATTGTTGTTTCTGTTGTTTTGCTAGGTTTTGAATAAAAATTTGTAGAGAAAAAGCGTTTAAAACAAGATAGATGTAGGTGTTCCGTTTATTTAGTGGCACTCTGTATTATTTGGTGTTTGCTGTTTCATTACAGCTTTGTGCATTTTCTTGTTTTATCCCGAAACAAAGAACCAAAGTCTGGAGAAAATAAAACATCTATTTGCAACTTCATCATCCGTCATTGCTCCATTTTGTAGAAATAGAAAATCAGACAATAATGACATAATTCTTACACAAGACAGCATTAGCATGGATGCTGTTCTTTAGTGTTTACTTAGATTATCTTGCTTACTGCTGGTCAGAATAATTAATAAATTTAAAGAATTATCTTGTTGCATATATCCTAGTTTAATGCAGTATCTAATCATCCGTTGTTAATTTGGTGAAGAAATTCTAGAAATACGAAATGTTATGAATGTGTCATCGCTGTTAAGATACGATGGCGTTAGTTACATATTTCAGGGCTTCTGTCCAGACCCCCTCGCCCCGCCCGGATCAGAAATATCCATTTTCGTCAACAATATCTACTTTGAGAAAAGCACGTGGCTGAATATTCCAAAGTATCTACTTTTTAATGGCATAATTTTTGTGTCAATAGGACAGGTTTTTCATAGGTTCTCGGCGAGTTTTCCAAAAGCCCTACAGCAAAAAAAAGTGACTTTTTTGCACTTGTATTGCATAAGCGCAGGCATGTGTCGCACATGTGCGCACACATGTTCATTAGATCCCCCCATGGTCGATAACCTATCGCAAAATATCAACAAATTGATTAACGCTCAAACAACTTTTAAGTAAAACGCATTTAACAGAATCAAAACTTACTGTGCGGTTTTCTGAAGGCTGTTTTTTATTTGTAGATAACACCTATAGCTAGGGTTTGACAGAGTCCGATTTTCAAATTATGCTGCCATTTTTTTATAGAAATAAGGATTTCTAAGAAATCTTCCACAGATTTTTCAGATCTTAAAGTTCTATTAAGCACGAGAGATCAGTAAATGAGAAATTCAAAAATCGGACCCAGCTCCTAGCCATATATGTTCAGTGCAAAACAAAAACAGCCGGAGCTCTCTATCATTTACCGGGAATGGAAATTCTTGCACGTGGTAGACGCCTGTTTTGGGCTCTTGCTGTGACGCCCTCTCGCGAATAGTTGCATCTGGCGCCAAAAGAACTTTGGTTACCACACTTTGACATGGTCAACATTCCCTGACAGTTTTGTTCAGATCAGGCCCCCTGGGCTGAGATAGATTTCTGACTCGGGGAGAGGGGCTTAAAACGTCCAACAAATCTGACTAAAATATCTCCTATAGCTGTCACACAGTGGGCATTTTTTGCTAGAGCAGGCGGACTTTAGCTTTATGAGTGAACTAAAATTTCATGAACCATTTTTTTTAGGTTTTTCATGATCCTCTTTCTAATGGCATGAGATCTGGGTTTTGAAAAAGTTTTCTAAGGAGTTTTCCAGCGATCCGATCTTTCGAAAACCCTTCAGAAAACTTTCTCAATATTTAAAAACGATGCTACTGGAAAGAGCATTGTCGAAAACCTATAAGAAACATGTTTCGAGTCGTTCAGGTTACTTTATCTTGAAATTCAAATTTTCAGCA
>CAJNOQ010004806.1:0-16662 GCA_905250885.1 Didymodactylos carnosus | reverse complement strand
TGAAATTTGATTATGATCTAGTTTTGAGAGACGTTTCTTCAAAAGAAAGTTTTGGAAAACACGACTTATTCCGATTTTTGACGTTTTAATGACGTTTTAAAACGTCACCCGTCCCCAAAGGGTTAATTGTAGTCGATGCGATGAAACTGAAGATCGTATCGCACTGATGGAATAGCAAAACATTTGAAAAATATTAAGTAAGCTATCTTTAGGATACTTGACTACAATAAGGAGAATAATAACCATAATTTCCGTTTTATTTTCATCATCGACAATGATATTGCTCTATGTTTTATTAGTCAGAGTTCTTTGTATTTATTCAAAAATCTGTTAATTGCGCTTGCACTTTTTTTCTGTCTGTCTTCGTGTAAAAATGTACTCTCTCTCTCTCTCTCTCTTTTTCGGTACATTAGTATAAAACAAAAGCTGAACTTATTATCTTAGATATCTCTATACACGTATATTAAGGATATAAACTAGATGAAGATGAGTCATAAATCATAGACTGTAGTGTATGTAATACTAAAAGCGGATTTTGTATACAAGATTAGAAAAACTAATAAATAATTTCTTTTATCAAATCAAGCTAGGAGAAAAATATGCAACTAACACGATCTATGACGAAGCTATTTTTTGCTATTTTGATAAGATTATTTTACGAAAATATTCTCCCTTTGTTCGATAGTGTTCGCTTCATCGCTGCGGTGTAATTTCGTCTACATATCGAAAAGACAAATTGAGTCCGACTTTTTCAAGGCTCTTCTCCATAATCAGTATTCTTGACACACTTCGATTATTTGACGCCTGTTTTACTTATGAAATCATGTCATTTGAATGCAAAAATATGGTTTTCAATAGAAGAAGAAATCAATATAATGTGTAGTTGAAAATTTTGTATAAAATGTCTTATTTTTTGATGAAAACAAACTTCATTCTTTATCAACTTTTGCCGAAAGATACAGATGTATAGACGTAACAAACTGGTCAACAAAAGTTAAAGATTACTTTATTATTGGGTGATATATTCATACGCAAAAATTTGAAAAATAGTAATAAAATATCTCTATACCTATTTTGCCAATAGAATCTACTTTTCTCATTTATTGTTTTTTTTATAAAAGCTTGAGTTATCTTATATAAATCGAAATCTCTTTTCACGGCATATTCAACGGGATTATTTTTCTAACTTTTGAACACATAGGCTAGAGTGAAGCCAAATGCTGATTTTTTGACAAAGTTAAGCTCTAAGGTCTGTATATGAATTTTTCTATCTAAAAACATTTTCCTACTGTATTCTCCATACATCATTAAACTTATTTTATGACTAAAAACATCACTTTACTTGCTCACTTTTTCTGATTAACTTTAGACAAAACCTTCTCAGACGAGTTTTCATTTACTCGAATAAACTTGACCGATTCAGAAGATTAGAGAACCTCATAATACTACAAGATCAACGATAATACTCGATTCTTGGATATGGCGCAAAAACAGCTGTTCTATATTTCACTTTCTTTATCACCGTTAAATAACGACAAAAATCAAGAGATTAGATCCTAGTAAATATATAATTCTTCTGACGTTTTTGAAATAAACGTTTAAAATTTCTTAAAATAGCTCACTATTTCATAAAACTGTGCTGAAGTCAAGTTTATCCACAATTTCAAAGTACTGTTTTAATGATATTCTGACATTCTCATCTCGTTTGAATCGGCACGGTATGACTTTGTCAAAGAAATTACGAACATAGTCTTGAATTAAGTATTTTTCTGAAAAACAGATTTTTTAACTTTTTTTATCGACGAACAAGCATTGCCACAAGACTTAACATGATCAATTTTGTACGTTTCATTCCTTCTTGAAGCTATTTATTAGAATTGGATATCATTCATAAGACTTCCAGAATATCCTAAGTCATTCTTGAACCACCAAAGGAGTAAGTTTTGTTTACATCTCGTTTTGTAGAGAACCTTTCAGACTATTTATCCACCAATAAGATGAAAATATTTCTATGATAACGTTCGGAATAGCAAACTGGTTGTCTAATGATGACACTTGTTTATTCTCCATCGAATCGCATGCTTTGGTTTTCATTATCGAATGGCGGAAACCGGAGACCTGTGTCTTTTTCCTATCATATATTATGGTAAAAAAACAATGGTGTGCATTTTAATTTGAAATGCATAGTAGATCAATTATTTTTATGAGTATGCGAGTAAACTGAACAATGAGATAACTCTTGAAAATTTTGTTCTCCTGTCTAATAAAGAAAAATCTTTTATCTTTCTATACGTCTAATTGTTTGACAAAATACATCAAGTCTGAAAGAATACAAAAATTCTTCCGTATTTGTTTTATTTTCTTTTAATATTGTCATAAAAACAAAGAAATATCTTCACTTTGAATCTATACTTGCGTTATAGACGAAAGTTTTGTAAAAAAACTCTTATCAACATCATTATCATGATGGAATAATAGAAAAGAGGAGAAGAAAAAACAGTCAAATTTATGAACACACAATTATCATCGTCCTAACTGAAAAAAACTATAAGTTTTTCTCTTTTTTTTTTTTTTTCTTGTTTGGATGTGCTTGTTAGGAAAAAAAAATGACACGATAATAAAACGAAGAAGAAGAAAAAAAATGTATTACTGGAAAAACATTCGTCAAAAGTTTGATTATTCTAGGAATTTTAAAGCGAGAAGAAAGAGGGGAACCAAACTTTTTTAATATACCAGCATGGAAGACATTTTAGAGTTTTCTTTTTCTCACTTATAGATAGATAAAAAGAATAATAAAAAAAAAAAAACTTCGGTTCATATTCTTTTCTTTTTTTTTTTGTTCGCAAAGATATACGAGAAAAAATAATAGAGAAGGAGAAACAAATTCACCACCCGGTTTCTGGATGACTTAAATGACAACAACAACAACGACGACGATGTTCAAAAGTGGAACATATATACAACGGAGATGAGTTGAACGAGATCACTTTTTTCTTCTAAATTAAACACATATTCGTATACCTTTTTTAATTTCAAGGTAGAAGAAAGAGAAATCAAAACCTTTTGTAATAATTGCGATAGTGTGAACTTTTATAGTAATAGAGACATTTTTTCTACATATTTAGTTGGTTTTAGTTTTTTTTCTCCTCTTTAAATTATTTACTGTAATTCTTTTATTTCACAAATTTCTCATAAAATAGGTAGTATTACAAACAGATAATCTTTATTAGATATGTCTTCTTTTTTTTTTCTTCTTTTTAGTACATCTGAACACATTTTTTATTATCGATGTTTTGATCTATTAAATAAAAATGGAAATTGCACGAGGCGTTTTGAGTCAATAAATTCTATATCGACTAAACTTATGACGTTATTGTTTTTTCTCTAAAAAAAAAAAGATTAATGATACAACACGGACTATATACTATGAAAGTAACGACTTTTATCATTTTTTTTTTCTTTTTAGTACTGAAGACTATCCTTTTTTTGGGATTGCATCGGTATATTTTACATTATCTTATTTTAATCTTTCTATTATGAATGATTAATGTTACCTTTTTTTTACAAGTTCAAATTTTCTTTTGTTTTTGTTTAGATGCATTTCTCTATTTGTGTTGTATATGGACTCGCTTTTATCGTCCATTCTATTATATCTGTTCCAGTTGTTTTAAATCCAACTGGCGATGAAAACAAAATACCACAAAGTATGAAAAGTATCCTTGTTCATTTTAACAAAAAATAAAAAATTCAGACTACTCTGAATAAGATAAAATTTGTAGAGACTCTTTGCAACTGTTTCGAAATTAAATATTAATCTAAATAATGAAATGAGAAAAAAAAAATATATTGCAAAATTTTCGTATTAAAAACTGATCGATTCTTTCTATGAATTAATAAAAAGTGATAAGGAGACAGTTTTCATGCACTTTCTGAATATTTTCATCATTTTCTATTTAAAAATTTAATTTACTTATGATTTTTTTTCTCAATATATTATAGAAATTACCACTTCAATAAGTCAAAAAGAAATTATATTTGATAGTAATTCTGATGATATAGATGAAAAATCTGACGATGAATTACAAACGAAAACAACAACAACAACTACTACCACCGTTTCAAGTTCAATATCGAATGTTCAATCATCAATTTCAAAATTGACTAATAACTTACCAGCCATATTGCCAATTGTTCAAAAAGAAGAAGAGAAAAAAAAACGACGGGACACACATTATTTAAATGACAATATTCATTCGGAGAATGAAGTTGATAATGATGAATTAAACAATTATTATTCGAATCAATTTCTTGCTCATGGTTATAATCCATCTTATTTTGGAATTAGTAATGATGAATCTGAAGAAGATAATAATGAAGAAGAAAATAATCAACATATTTTACATGCATTAATAAAAGAAACAACTGGAACAAAACATGATAAAGTTAACAGTAAGTTTATTATTCAAAAAAAGAAGAATTTCACTTTTTTTTTCCCAACATTTGAATGGAAGACTTTAAAAATTTCAATAATTGAACAATTTTTCATTCAAAATTGATTCTTGATTATTTGGATAGATGAAAATGAGTGAGTCAAATCATTATTAAAATTTTTATCTAATTTTATTCAAATATTAAATTTCTATTTTTTCTAATATGTAGCCAAATCAAGTAAAAAGGAGAAAAATTATCTCGTACCAAATGTTTATCTTGATGATTTTAGAAGTAGTTTAGTCTATTTTTTATCACATCTGTTTTATTATTTCATTTGCTCTCTTATTCGTATAATATAAGTATGTCAAAAAAATTTATTTAGTGGAAATAATTTTCATCACAACTTTCATTTTTTATTAAAAAAAAAAGAATTTGATGATATAAATGCAGACATTATTCAAAACTATTGTTCAAGATTATCAATGCATAAAAAACAGAAAATTTTTTTCAATTCAGTGAATTAGAGAGTTCTATTTATGATGAAGATGAATTATAACTTTTTTTTTTTTTTTCTCCTCTTAAAACCATGTTGTGTTTAAGACTATGATAAATGACATTTAATGAGCTAAAATGTTGAAGGTTTTTACATATCTTGTCAAATAGATTACTCTTTCTTAAAGAATAAGTCTGAAAATAAATTTTTAGATTTTTAACAAAAACTTATTTTTCTCCTCCTATTAACTAACTACTTTTTAAATTCTTTTAAAATATCTTAGCATGACGCATAGTAGTGATAATCATGAAAAGCATAGAATAAAGTTTTAAAATAGTAGAACATTATTACTAAAAGATATAGGCTAACTTTTTAGTAGTAAAAAAATAATGAAAAAAACCTTTATTCCTTAATAAAGAATTTATAAAGTATTTTCATTTAACAAATGTGGTTGAATAGAGTTTAATAATTAGTTTAAAAAAGAATCGTATTTTTTTCAATCTATCACATTTTAACCATAATCATTTCATTTAGAACCAATTGTTCAAGATTCTGTTGTTGAAGATTTTACGGATACAAAAATGAATCCAAATGAATTATCAAGTGTTAGACGTAAAAAGCGCAGTAGTAATACGGCATTAAGTAGTAAATCGAATGAACAACGCCAACGACGAAAACGTAGTTTATCTAATTATGATTTTTTTGAAGATAATGTAAGTAGAAAATCTAAAAAAATATTTTATTTTTACATTTTTTTTTTTCTTCTTCTTCAGGTGTACGATTATGATCCATTAGCTGACGTAATTAATACTCCTCAGCTCTCTAGATTCAATCATATTTAGTATGTATATCTTTTCATACACACACATCTTCCCCTCCTTCCCAAAAAAAAGTATAATCGATTCAGCGAGAATGACTATTTTTCCTTTAGTCGACGATACTGGTATCCATCAACTTATGAAAGAAATATTCGTTCCACTCCACATTATATTCATCTACGTCGTGCACCATATTTGTTAGATAATAACGATATTAATGGTGATGATGATGAAGAAAACAATAATAATGATGAATATTACTCAAGACCAAACATTGATGATTCATATTTAGTTTCTTTGGGTGATAATGAAGAAGATCAAGAAGAAGATTATAATCGTTGGAGTTTTCCAAAAACATTGGTGAATGCTTATGATTTTCCATTACAAAATGATGATGAAGTAATAAGTGATAATGATGATGACAATGATGATGACAACATTGAAAATGATTCTAATATTGACTATTATCAACAACCACACAACTATGTATGATGATTTTTAAGATTGTAGTATAATATTTTTAAAATATGTCTGAATTTTTTTAGGATCGTTATAGGCCGTTGACTTACATTTAAAGTATAAGAATTGAACGATCATGCTGATAACAATAATTCTATTTTTTTCTTGTTTATTTTTAGAAATAACAAACTGGACGACTGATTTCCTGCCTTACCTCCTATATTTAAAATGTAACCGATTATCATGTTTTTTTCTCACTTTTTTCTTCTTTATGAAAATAGATACAATAAAATCAGTATAAAATTCGTCAAATGTAAAAAGAAAGTTAAAGTTTTAGCGAATGTGTTATTCGTTATATCCGTAAAACATTTTCTTCAACCACTTTTTATTTAATTGTTGACATTTCATTATTTCAAAACAAAGTTGGTGTTGTTATTGAAACAAAGATTCTACTGTATATCTTACTTTTCAAATTATGTCAGTTTAGTTGATTCTATAATGCAACGCTTTGGCCTCAATGGACAAATGGTTGAATCTAATATAATTTAAGGGGAGGTCTATTGGTATCCCCGGAATGGTAGCAAGGAGCTATTGCCAGTCCAAAATGCACTTATACACTGCACAAATGTGTTATTCAAAGAAGACCATCATCTTCATGTAACATGCAAGTATTCTAGCGGCTCACTCTCATGTACAGCCACCCCACATACTCGAAATCACCTCTTATACACCGTAAAATTCAGAATTAGTTCAACATAACATTTTGAATAACGCATATACATTTATACAGTGCGTAAGTGGATTTTGGACTGTCAATAGCTCTTTGCTGTTAGTTTGATGGGGTGTCAACAGCTCATTGCTGCCAGTCTCAGAATTGCCAATAACTCCTTGCTGACACCCCAGGACTGTCAATAGCCATACCATATATATAATTTAATATGACATTATTATCTATCTGTGGGATCTTATGAGCATTATAAAACGAAATAACTATCATTTTTAGGGTATAGGAATTATGAAGGTACAGCAAAAAAACACTCGAGATAACAGAACATTTAAGTAAAGTTTTTCTCAACCAGATCGGTACGATGTTCGTGATCAACGTGGCCAACTATTAGAATAGGATAATTATGGCGAGGCGTCAATTTCCTCTTCTCATTTTGTCGATAGCTAGGCTATTTTCTTTCAATGGAAGAAAAACGGTATTGCACAGGTAAATACCTAGGACTCTTAACTATCCATTGATCTAAAAATTGTTTCTAAACTCATTACCGTTAATTAGCCATTCAATTCCCAGTTCGTTGCTATTAAGTGGCTATACTTACCCGAAATGCGGTAATTATAGCCCCTACAGCAAAAATGGCTGGAAACCAGCTTTAATTCATCGGTGAACTTTTACCATTTTAATTACAAATTAGAACAGAACCGCGGTTCTCGGCTCTCAGCTTAGAATCGGAAAATAATTTTTCAATATCTTTTTGTGGCTTTGCCAATAGTGTGTTTTCATTTTGTTAAAAGAAAGGCAAGTCTCGGTTCCGAAAAAGAGGAATCGTCTAAGAAACCGCAGTTCGGGTTCTTAGTGAGAAGCGAGAACCGAACATCCCTAGTGGTTAGAGAGCTCAAAGTGTTTATTTTCAGACTTTGTATCGTTTTCAGCTCTAGTGATAAAGTTTCTTGGCTTCAGATAAAGTTTTTTGAAAACCTTGAAAAATAAAATATACGAACTCTACTTTTTTTTCTCCAATACTTATGCAATTAAACTATTCTCATCGCATCGATTTTTAGAACAACATTCTCTGATCAAAATAAAACAGAGCACAAAACTCTGTGCGCCGTTCTGTTAAACAGGTACAAGCATTTTCCTACAAGCACTAAAGTACATTAACAAATACCTGACGTTTTTCTCGCAATTGCTGGTTTTTGAGTATTAGCTGTTCATGCGGCAAACATTTGTCCGTCATTTTAAGTGCAAAAAAGTTCAGAGTGATCTCAAAATGTAGCTTAGACTTGACGCTTTAACTTAAGGAAGCCGAATTCTTAATTTTGCAAACATCGTATTTACACGATGTTTTTCGAAAAATATCATATCATACCGCAAAATACCAGCAATATCGGCCGACTGATTGTACTTCATACTAATGCCGGTATACCGGTCGGCATTATAATTCGTACCGGTTGCACCTTTGTCTCTGGATACGGCAGATTGACAACCGCACGGTTTTTTTTTCAAACATAAGTCCAGGTTCAACGTCATAAGCTACACAAGTAGAAGTAAAATGTTTTTTGGACTTAAAAACTTTTCGCACATTTATAAGAGTTGATTGTCCGGCGCCATTTGTTCTTGAGACGAAATATAATTCTCTCTCTCTTTTCCTTGTGTTCTGCAACTTCTATGTGATTGGTATTAAACACAGGTCATTGCTATTCCTAACTTCTACGTGCACTGAGGGGGAAACTAGTTATGGAGTAATAACTAGAATGCAGTGTCTGTCAACATCGCAACTTGTGCGTACCGTAATTGCAATCTAGTTTTTATTTCATCTATCTGTCGAAAGAACGAGAAAACCAGACAGACCGTGTGCGTATATTATCGCCACTGTGTTTTATCCTTCGTTCTCTTTTAGTGAATATAATAGATATACAATGCAAGTCAATTAGTCATTTCGAGTCCACGATATTTCGTCGAAGGATTTTTCATCAAACGACATTTTGTCGCATTGATGTACTATTGTATTGTCCTAGATAACTGAACGATAGCCACATAATGAATAAAAGTGCACTGGCTGTAAGTAGCTTGTGTTGAAGGAAGGTTTAGGAAATGTAAGTTAATTGTTCGACATGTGACACGGTGAAATACAGATATAAAGTAGAGGAGAAAAAAGTGCCTTTAGATGTCGTACGATTTGAACGTGATCATAGACGAACTCGCTCGTTTCTTGTATTATAAGTTCCCTACAAACCTTTTTTTCTGCCATGAATGGAAATTTTACTATAAGTAAAAAAAAAGGGAAAATTTGATTTCCTCGCCTTGGCACAGGAAACGAAACGGGGCTATTCAACTTTCTCTGTTTGGATGTAACAGAAGAATTATTTTGCTTTAAGATAAATCAGATCTAAAGGCATAATATGTGATTTGGATCAAATCACATAAATTTTTCTAAGTGTCTCAAAACTGCGGTTAGAAAACGATGATTTTGAGCAAAATCACTAAAAGAAAAAAGATCCTCCTGCGACCGCTTAAGCCTATGAAGAGTCTTAAATATAGCCAGTTGATAGAGCTTGTCGAGAACTACAAAATGGCCATTCTCTCTTTTTTCGTATCGCAAAGTATAAGGGACTGAAAATGAAAAGCCTGTTTTTCCGGTTTGAAAGTAGTCGCTTTCCCGTATTTCCTCTATATTTTTTTATTCTTATAGTATATAAAAAAATGTTCAATATGTTTTATGTAGACAATTGAATGAGATTTTTTTTAAAAAAAAGATTGAGACTTGGCGATCAACTTTGAACATTGAGAAAATAGTGATTGAGATAGGACTTCTGCGCTATTCTTTATACTGCTTTATTAACTTTTTAAAAAGCTTTCTGTTCTTCTATGATCACGTTCAAATCGTACGACATCTAAAAGCACTTTTTTCTCCTTTACTTAAGTCGACTGAATGAAACTTAAGGAGACTTATTCCTTTTCACCCAGAAAAATTCTTCTTTAAGCCGACCGAGTGAAACTCGGAGAGGCTTATTCTGTTTCACTACAAAAAATTCTTTCTTTCTTTCCATACTGTGTTTTCTCGTTCGAGTCAGACACTCGTTCTCAGTTATTTCTGATCGTACAGGTTTGCGAAAAAGATGAATCGAAAGTGCAGAGATTGTAGATCACATAGCTGAAGTTAGTTGTCGGACATTTGCTTTAGTTATTATATAATTAGTGTCACAAAATGAGTATATTTTTTACATTACTAAATCGTTTCTGTCATGAGATAATTAATTGTCCCGTGATTTACTTCACAGTGAATATATGCTACAGTACTGGATATGATGTAAAGCTATACTATATTAGAACATATGACACGATAATGAATCAGCTGATATAAGAATATAGGAATTTTTCTTGAAAAGTAGTCAGACTGTTTTGAGTTTCTGAATCTTCTAATTTCATCTGTTTACTGTTCCACTCAGTCGACTTTCCAGTCTATGCGCAGCATAGTTAGTTCTAGTTCTAGTTCGTTCTTTTTTCTTCCACACCCTACTTTCTGCTTCGAGTCAGCCACTCGTTCTCAGCTATCACTAACCGTACAGATTTGCGAAAAACATCATTCGAGAGTTCAAGAAAGGTAGATGAAACAGCTTAAGTTATTTTTTTGATATACGTTTTAATTATTAAGCACTGAGTCCCAAAAGTGGAGCATATTTTTAATAACTTTTCTATGAGATAATTAATTGTCACGTGACACTTCATATACATTCAGTATGAATAGTGTAGAGTGATTCACTAAGTAGTCAAGTGCTAGTTATCGGTCTATACTTCTGTATAGTTTGATGCATTTATAGTCTGAAACATTATCACCGTTAGAATGCATCATATATTTACTACTAGAGCACTGTGGTGTTTTAATCGCATTTAAGGGCTTCAAGTAGTGTCTAAAGTGTTTCTGAGATACGTTTCACTCGGTCGGATTTTCAATCTGCCCGTAGGGTAGTTGGCATCTAGTTAAGTCGACTGAGTGAAACGATAGGGAGACTTATTCTGTTTAACTTCGAGCGTTTCCTAGCAATATTCTTCTTTCTTTCGTTCCACACTGTGCTTTCGTGTTCAAGTCAGACACTCATTCTCGATTATCTCTGATCTTACAGATTTAGGCAAAGGATGATTCCAAAATAGAGAGGTGGTAGCTGACATATCTGAAGTTATTTTTCGAATATTTGCTTTAGTCATCGTGTGACTAGTGCCACAACATGAGTATAATTTTTAGAAAACTCTATCGTTTCTGCTATGAGATAATTAATCTTCACGTGATTCACTTCATAGTGAATATATGCTTCAGTGTTTATGTTACGATAAAGCTTTAGCACAATATATAATCGGATAATGAATCAGCTGAGATAGGCGTATAGGAATTGTTCTTGAAAACTACACAGACTATTGTGAGTTTCTGAATCTTCTAATTTCGTCTGTTTACCGTTTCACTCAGTCGTTTCCAATCTATGCGCAGCATAGTTGGCATCTAGTTCTTTCTTTCTTTCCACACTGTTTTTTCCATTCGAGTCAGACACTCGTTCTCAGTTACCTCTGATCGTACAGGTTTGGGAAAAAGATGATTCGAAAGTAGAGATGTGGGAGATGACACACCTGAAGTGATTTTTTCGATATTTGCTTTACTTATCGCGTACTTAGTGTCACAAAATGAGTATATTTTTGAGGCAACTCTATCGTTTCTGCTATCAGATAATTAATTGTCACGTGATTCACTTCATCGTGAATATATGCTACAGTAATGGATATAATGAAAGTTATACTATAGTAGAACATATGACACGATAATGAATCAGCTGATATAAGAATATAAGAATTCTTGAGGAATAGTGAAACTGTTATGTGTTTGTAGATGTCCTAATTCCGTCTGTTTCCCGTTTCACTCAGTTGACTGTCCAATCTATGCGCAGCATAGTTGGTCTCTAGTTTATATCTATATTTCACCGTGTCACATGTCGAACAATTAACTTACATTTCCTAAACCTTCCTTCAACACAAGCTACTTACAGCCAGTGCATCAAATCTGAAGTCTTTTCAGAAATATGTTAACTGTGCAGAGATGTCAGAATGAAAATCCGCCATAGTGAGAGAAATGCACACAAAGGTTGAATCATCACAAATTGTGAGCTATCTCAATGTAAGATCGCTTTGTCATTTGAGTGTTCTAGAATGTAACGACGATCATTTCGATCCTGTTTTACATACAGAGAATAGCGGCACAGACAGAGTACCTCACTCACAGGATGCTAGATTGGTTCTAGCAACGAACTGATCCGAGTGTCAAATATCTACAGATTCACTGGAAGTCCAATTGTGAATGTAACATTTACCTTATGTTTTCTTCACATAAGGTAAATGTTACCTTATTGGCAAAACTCACAGGTGAAACGCAAACACAGCCCCTCTCACTTCTATTCTGAGATCAAATGACAGTAATGTTTCGGATCAGAACTGAAAAATACACGGATGAAGAACCTGAAGAAACACATCTGAGAAATTTTTCACTGGTAAAAGCAATATCACATTTTAGATAAGCAAATTAATAATAGTTCAACTTTGTCGCACTGAAATGGAATGCTGTTCAAAGCTTAAAACAAAGAAAATAAAGTACTGTGCTTTAAAGAGGTGTTTCAAGAGAAAATCTCGAATCGCTTCATGTTCTCGAGGTAAATACCGAGTAAAACATGATGAAATCTAGTTTAAAAGAGATTAAACTGTAGAAAGAAGGTAGCGAAGAGAAAAATATATTCTGTTGCAACAGAATATAGTTTTAGTGCGTCGTAAGACATTCTGATCTTTAGCTCGCCATACATAATTTTTTTTCTAGACCACGATAACGCGATACATTATTTGATCCGTTATATCGCCTTAAATTTTTTGTAACAAGAAAAGTATGCTGGTAACCCACTTTATCATCCACTAAAAGAATGAACTTTAACGCGTTATTAACGCAACGAAAAAACCCATGGACAAATCAAAATATTCGACTCTGTTAAGTTGTGGCGCCAAGTCTAAGCTACATTTTGAGACCATTTTGAACTATCATCTCTTGGCTATAGGATTATTGGTCCATGTCTTTTAGCTTCATATAACTAATTTGTAATTAAGGTATCATCACTGGTACCAGTGTAGCGCATATCAGCCAACGAAGGTTGACACATTAATGATGACTTACTACAAGAAAATTCGTAAAATTCTATCATAGAACTATATTATATTTATATGGTGTCTGTCTGCAAAGCAAACGGTGAATGAGGAATTGGCAGGGACTCCCCGATGATTGCACATGTTGGGGAGTCTCTAGGTATTATATATTTCGTATACGTTTCGGGGACTCCCCGGAGATTTTTTGTGGAGAGCCGACTAGCGCTACTCTTTTACCCTTTTTTTCAGGATAACTCTAGAAAACCTCAACATTTCGGACTCAAACTTCACTGTCAGCTTTCTAGAATAATATACATATTCTACGAAAATTTTATCCATATCGGATGTTCCTGGACAAAAACATGTTTCTGGTAGGGAGAATCCTTCCTTAACCGGGCAAGTGAACATCCACCTGCAATAATACCACGTTTAGGCTATCTATAGTGACGATTAAAAAGTCGATAGTCGAGAACGTTGTAATCAGTGAAAGTAAGTTTTAAATAATTTTTTGAGGATTTTATACATCTTTTGTGGTGCCTCGAGGATTTTTAGATGAAAAAAGCATGCCAAGACAAAAAATACAAAGAGTTTGTTGATGTTTGCTTTATTGTATGTAATATTTTACGGTTGATTACATTCACTCTTGACGAGAAAAAAATGATAAGTAATTAAAGTCGTAGACTGTGTACAATAGCATGTTAGATTAATCGTCATTGTGATTGTTTTTCCGTGGTGTGCAGGGTATGGATTTTTGTACCCTGTACCCTACCCTATCCTACCCTATTGACTTCAGTCAGTTTGCAACCAGCGCCCTACCCTGCACATAAGAAAGTAGGAGTAAAATAGGATCATTCATTCAGCGATCGAAGGTCGTTTTTCTATCTACAGTTTTATTCAAAAACTGTTCTGCTCTACATCCCATAAAAACAGACATAGATTCCTTCTGATGGATAACGAAGTCATGCACTATTAACGAAATGAATATCTCTCAATATTAAAGGTTCTGTATCTCATAGGATACAGTCTATGATAAACGTCTCAACCTGTACCCTATCCTATAAAAATGTTTCGTACCCTTAACCTACCCTATCCTATAAAGTTTTTTACTCTACCTGGTCATCCTGTACACCTCTAATTTGCTCTTCCATATGTGTATATTTTTTCTATTCATAAAAATTTTAATTTGTTCTAGCTTTACACTTTTAGATCATGCGGCGTAAGACAATGTGGTATCCCACTCAATATCAAAGGACAACGTTTGGTTTACAATCTACAAATAATGTGTATTCAGCTATTGTTCGAAATAAAACGGATCGTCCTGTTGTTTGCATAGCTATGTATTCTCTGTTTGATGATAAGGATATTTACCGTGGACCTGATTATTATGAAGTGGCACAAGCCATCATACACCCAAACGGCGCTGCATATTTTTCTCAAAAAACCTCTAATGGGCATACAAAAAAAATTACACGAATTTCTGTTCAAAAATGGGACGGTACGACATTGGTATTAAATCAACCATTCAAAGGTGTTACTGGTTCAGTTAATAATTGGCATTTTTATGTTCATGATTCACAAATTCTATCACGAAATCCGCTTCACACAACAATTCAAGTGCCATTGCACCGAACAACAGGACACATTTAATGTAGATCAATTTATATTGTTTAACTGTCATTACTATTGGCGGTGAATCACTTATAAATGTTAAATTCTACTAAGAAGGCTACAAAGTCCCATAAAATCATTTTTTTGTCTCAAAATCCTTCTTTGTTTTAATTAATATGTTTTTTTTCAATCGAAATTGATGGCATTCATTTTAACTATTAAAAATGCTAATTATTTTATTGACTTTAGCTGCCTATATTATACCGTCACTCTTTCAAATCTGGTTGATATAGACAAGAACAGTTCGCGCTGTGGACTTTTCTGTAATACGGATAGACACTGAGTTTTTTTAATGATTTCCAGGACATTGGGGATGTGGAACTGGAGACGTTTTAGAATTTTTTGATTTTATGCATAATTGCGAGCTGATACATAATAACTTACATTACACTGAAAGTTTTTCTTATACGGTCAGTTAGGCTGTTGTCGCCATAATTTTCTCTCATAATCGAATCGAAAGCAACGAGAATGCAACGAAGTTTCTGTATGAATGGAGTTGGTCGCACACGAGTTAGAATGAATACTTTGAGATTACTCGGTAGACTATCAATTGTATCATGAATTATCATATGATCACCTACATCGTCGCAAGATAGTACGTGCAGTCAAAGGTATCTGTCGTGGAAATGGTAAGCGGTTTATTGACATATACTTCAACTCTCAGGGAAGTGTTTTAATAATTGGAGTCAAACGTTTGCTGTAATGGATCCTATTAAATCCGCCATGAGTTAAGAACTTTTTGTTTCGTTTCGTGTAGCCCAAGTTGATAAACCACCATAATGCCGTGTTTCATAGAACTAACGATAGAGAATCTGGAGCAGTTTTAAATCGCTCGTGCTCTCTATCCTTTCGCGGCGGATACTTGTTCAGTCCATTTGTCAACATTTTCACCTTCGTTATCGATGAATATTAGGAAATCAGATGGCTTCAAATGTATTCTGGAATTGATTCAAAGTCATGGAAGGTCGTTCGCAGATATAACGAGTGCTTCAGAAGAAATTACCCTCTTCGTATTTTCGTCTTTTCTCCCTTTTCTTCTATCGATTTGAGCTACTTCTTGCAAAAGATGCGCCTTGAAATACTCTACAAAATCATACCTAAACTATATTTTCAGTACTTTAATCAAGAAAACTAAGCCAATTAGATGAAAGTCGAAAAGAATGAAAACTTTCCAAATTCAATTTTTTTCTACTTGAACTTTTTCTTCTGCTACTATTTTCGCTAAAAAGTGTAGAAAAAGTGAGAACTCAGTTTGTGTTTGGTACTTTCAAATGTGCTCTTTCTCGTGGCCTGTAAAAAAGCTTTTTAGAGCAGATGGCGTGCTGGAGAACGAAGTTACAAAAATACGTCAAAAGTTGACAACCTCTCCGTTTCCAACAATGTGCTCAAGCAAGACACGGAAAACATGATCGAAGTTTTGGTTTTGCAGTTAGACAGAGAAGAGCAATCATTTCCGATTGAAACAAAACAAACCCGACCGAAAAAGCTTGTACTCTGATGGAGTTATGAGACTTTTACTCAAAGCATTACTATACCCAAAATTTAAAAAATTAATGAAAAAATGCATGACAACTGACAGAAAAACTATTATTTCGGCGTGGCTTTTGATGTGAAAAAATTTGAAGCGTAGCTAAAAGATAGAGCAAAATCAGGGCTACACAATGGCTAGGCATGTAACAATCTCAAACTAGGAATCGCTGATCGGCACCAAACGGTTTGTTACCGAACATGTCCGGTCACCAAACGGTTTGTTACCGAACATGTTCGTTCACCGAACGGTTCGCTACTGAACATGTTCGCTGCCGATCGGCGAGCCCTAGCTTGGGATGGTTGCATGCCTGATCTGGACTAAAGGCAAATTGAATGAAATTGAAGCTTTTGAAGGAACTAACCAGTGAGAA
>CAJNOQ010004805.1:0-16667 GCA_905250885.1 Didymodactylos carnosus | reverse complement strand
CCTCCCACGAGAATCACATTCTTTTTGCTACGCCTCTGCGAAAAAATTGAAAGCAGCAGATATATGGTTGGAAAGAAAAATAAATCTCATACCACATCATAAAATAAGAAATAGCTGTATATTCGACAGACATTTAATTTTGTTTTATTTGAATGAGGATGGGTACAGTCTGTCTAAATCATCAATGTTTGCTACTCTCCCCAAGAAAAGTAGAACAGCTAAGTTTGATTGAAATCGCCCTTTAGGGGCGCAAAATGAATTTGAGCATATAACTGGCAAAACAGCCGAAGTGCTCGGTTTTCTCATCTACATATCGAAAAGTATACTTCAAGATATGGATTATGTAATCCCAAAAGAATTATTGTTCCAACCCGAATCACAGCAGCTGAGACTTTTTACTACCTCATAGTCAATAAAAGTCTGTTTCACTTTTTTCTACTGGAACGTTACTAAGTGTCAATGTACTGTGATATTCTGAACGGGCACAGTGGAGAGAGAAGGTCAAGAAAATGAATTTGAGACAAACACATCAAGATGCACACCACTCGAATTTCTCACACTTCGCATCCGAATTGAGTTTGATTTTAGACAGAAATCACTCCTGCACAAACATCTTCTAATCAGCAGCATTAAAACTTTAACGACGTTTAATCCACTTTTGCTTGTAAATATTTATCTATATATAGAAACGACGTAGAGTATGAATTTTGGCTCCTTTTCTCGGTTCGATCTCATTGTTAGGTTTCCAAAAAGCCCTAGTTTTTGAGCTAAAATCTATTTCTTTCAGTAGACAAATACTTAAGAAAAAACAAGGTCACATTCAGCGCATCGAGTTCTGTTGGATCATCCATAAAGTCGTAAGTTTTGGATGGAGTAACTATCCATAGAGGTTTTTCCCCAGGAATCTGCAAGGTGGATTTTTCGAAAAAAGTGATTTTTTTTCTCAAAACATTTATTTTCTCTTTGAAAGCATCAGAGCTGACGAAGCAATGATAATTATTCATGAAAAAATATTTTACGAGTAAAAATTTCCGATGTCCACCTGTTGTTAGGAAAACGCCCACTGTGAGTGGGTCGACGAAATGTTCTATGTTTCTCTTAGATGTAAAATTTCATACGAATAGAGACAAGTACATATGCTTTGCATATGACCTGAGAAAAACGTTGCTATTTGATCCACACAAGTCAGAAGTATTTCTAAGACAAAACTTACTTAGAATTCAACTATGAAACCCACCGAGTGTATTAAACGTATGATCCTTTCTGTTTTCTCTTGTTATGAGAGAAAATGCGTTGATGAATAGACGAAAATTTCTCATGCATGAACAATAAAAGTAAGTGCATCCCACGCCTAACATATTTTTTTTATAAAATATAACTGTCTTTTGTGGTATTCATGTTCTTTTCGCCAAAACGTATCTTCATAATAGTATTAGAACTTTGTAACAGCATTAGTGCTTTCTTTATTAATGTGAAGAGACTATCTTGCAGAAAGAACTTATTCATCCTCATCAAGGAAATCTTACCGGACCATTTATTCAATATCTTGCTTAACTAGACTGATATTTCACGTCAATCACATCGATCATTGTAATATACTTTTAAGATTTTCAGAACATCTAAGACCACGGTATTGATACGTGTTATTACTTCAAATTTGATTCTAAGATGGATAGCAATCATTCAAATAATATCATACCAGTCGGTACGTATAATGTTCATATTGGATATGATCTTCTACAATTACTGCCAGACTATGTTTTTAAATTAACACCATCTTCTTACAAATATGTGTTGATAACGGATGAAAATTTATTCAAATTATATGGCGAAACAATCATTACTAGTTTTAAAGTGAAAAATGTCAACATACTTCATTACACTATTCCGCCAAGTGAATCTAGTAAAAGTCGAGAACAAAAGGCAAATATTGAAGACTTCATGTTTGACAACAATTGTAATATAGATACTGTGATATTAGCGCTTGGCGGTGGTGTTGTAGGTGATTTAGCTGGTTTTGTCGCTTCAACGTATATGCGTGGCATTGGTTACATTCAGATTCCCACAAGTCTTTTAGCAATGATTGATAGCAGTATTGGTGGCAAAACGAGTATTAACGTAGAAAAATATGGAAAAAATCTACTTGGATCATTTCATCGTCCCAAGGCTGTATTGATCGACATTCGGTTCTTGGAGACATTATCAGTAAGAGATTTATGTAATGGAATGGCTGAAGCTATAAAGATGGCGTTGATTTGTGACGAACAGTTGTTTACATTTATTGAAACCAGTATCGATAAAATTCTAAATAAGGACACAAAAGTTATGATAAAACTTATATATGAGTGTGTGAAATTGAAAGTGAATATTGTGATTCAAGATGAAAAAGAAACGTCTGGTTTACGTTCAGTTTTAAATTTTGGACACAGTATCGGACATGGCATTGAAATATTATTAAATGGAAAGTTATTACATGGTGAATGCGTGTCGATCGGTATGGTATTAGAAGCAGAATTAGCCAGAAATAAAGGCTTTTTGATGAATTCAAATATTGTTATGTGCCGTTTAAACAATATGTTGAAATCTTTTCATTTACCAACAAAACTGCCGTCTAATTTATCTATTCACGATATAGTTGAAAAGATGGCAATTGACAAGAAAAATCGAAATGGTAAGAAACAACTTGTTATACTAACCAATATTGGCTCAGTTAAATCGTCACCAAGCTATACAACAAGTATTGATGATCAAGACCTCATTAATCAATTGGATACAAATGTGACGTTAGTTGCAGATAACATGACAAGTAGTGCAGGAACGGTATATGTGCCGGGTAGTAAAAGTATATCAAACAGAGTTCTTATATTGTGTGCATTAGGTATCGGTGTAAGTCGAATACACGGTCTACTCTATTCAATTGATACTCAAACAATGTTAACTTGTTTACGTCAATTAGGTGTACAATATTACTGGGATAAAAATGAAATTCTAATCATTCATGGAACAGGTGGCAAATTAACTTTAACAGATTTATCAACGTTATATTTAAATAATTCTGGTACATGTAGTCGATTTTTAACAACGTTATGCACAATTTTACCCGATAGAACTGAAATAATTTTAACTGGTGATGAGCGATTAAAAGAGCGTCCAATCAAAGATTTAGTTGACACTTTAACTCAGAATAAAAATAATATTGAATATTTGAACGAACATGGTCATTTACCAATTAAAATCAGCAGCAATGGTCAATTTAGAGGTGGAGAAATAACAATTAATGGGGATGTGTCATCACAATATGTGACGAGCCTTTTGTTAATGTCACCATTTGCTTCAAAGTCCGTTGTCTTAAAATTAAATCAAGCTAAACAAATTGTTAGTAAACCATACATCGATATGACAATTGAACTGATGAAAACTCAATTCAGCATTGCAGTCGATGATAGTGAACCCTTCTCGTATACTATACCCTGCACTGGGCCTTATCAAAATCCGTCTGAAATACAAATTGAAGGTGATGCCTCGTCAGCCAGTTATTTTCTAGCAATAGCCGCCGTCCATCCTGGTTTAACAGTAACCGTAGCCAATATTGGTTCGAATAGTTTGCAAGGAGACAGTCAGTTTTGTCGAATATTGGAGATGATGGGATGCCATGTTACACAAACTGAAACAACAACAACACTAACTGGTCCCGAACAGTTGCAAGCCATTGCAGATGAGATTGATATGAATAAGATGACAGACACATTTATGACATTAGCGTGTGTTGCCGTATTTGCTCATGGTCGAACACGAATAAGAAATATATCGAATCAACGTTTGAAAGAATGTAACAGAATTGAAGCAATGGTAACGGAATTGCAAAAATGTGGCATTAGTGCCTCAGAAGTCGAGACTGGCTTAGATATAGAAGGTATTAATAATCATAATATAGAACAATCAGCCATAATCCATTGTTATGATGATCATCGTATTGCTATGTCATTTTCTATAGTTAGTAGTCGTTGTAAAAACATTAGTATTGATGATAAATGCTGTGTGGATAAAACATATCCAGAATTTTGGTTGCAACTAGAAAAGGTGTTTGGCTTTAAAGTTACATCACCAATGTTAATCTTAGATGAAACTGTATTGAACACTAAAAGTATGTAATATTTATTAGTCTTCATCAATTACACTATTTGCTTATTTAGAAAATTCAAACATCAGAATATTTTTGATTGGTATGCCATGTTCGGGTAAATCAACAATTGGTCGATTTATTGCTAACAAATTAAAATATTTATTTATTGACGTCGATAAAGAAATTGATAAAGAAATCCATGGTAGTTCTATTAAAGACTATATTAATCAAAATGGATGGCAAATATTTCGTTCATTAGAATTAAAAGTATTTAAACAGATTGTACAAAAAACATTATTATGCAAAGAACATGTTGTTGTTTCATGTGGTGGAGGTTGTATTGAAACAGCAGAAGTTCGAGATGAATTATGTAAACAACCATATGTTATTTATATAAATCGTGATTTAGACGACATAAAAATGGACTATTTAAAATGTACAAGTAATGATCGACCACATCTTGATTTAAATGAAAAATTACAAGAGCGTAAAGTTTATTATCGTCAATGTTCAAAATATGAATTTTGTCTATTAAAAAATGAACAAAATTGGAGAACAAATGAAATAAATCTTTTATCATTTATCAAAACAATTGTAGCTAAAAAAACACAATTACCAATATCTGAGAATAGTTTTTTCATATGTTTAACATATAAAAATCTATTAAATGTTGACAAAGATCGATTTCTATCTGTTATTCATGGATGCGATGCAATTGAATTACGTGTTGATCTATTAGAATCGTATGATATTGATTTCATTGGTCAACAATTAGCTTATATAAGAAAACATACCCATTTACCTATCATTTATACAGTAAGAAGTCAAATGAATTATGGTACATTTAATAACAATGAAGTAGAGATTTTTCAATTATTAAATTATGGTATCAAATTTGGATGTGAATTTATCGATATGGAAGCTAATTGGAGTAAGGATATAAAAAATAATTGGTTAAAAACAATCAAAAATAAACATTCATATGTCATTGGTAGTTTACATTTGAAATGGTCCGTATTCGATTTTAATCAACTTATTGACAAGTGTACACATAATGGTCAAGTTGATATAATTAAAATTGTCATTGATACTGATAATAGTAATTCAACAACTGATGATATGTTAGATATTTTTACTCAACTAAAAAAATCACAAAAACAGCCTGATGAACCAAAACGTATTGTATTCTTAATGGGTAATCGAGGAAAATTGACACGTGTATTGAATACATTTATGACACCCGTTACTCACGAATTAATACCTAGACCAGCTGCCAAAGGACAGTTAACAGTAAAACAAATTCAAGATATTCGACATACATTAGGTTTAATTGAATCGAAACAATTTTATCTGTTTGGTAGTCCTATTCAACGTTCATTATCTCCATGTATTCATCAAACTGGTTTTGATTACTTTTATTTACCCTATAATTATGAACGATGTGAAACAAATGATGTGACAGTCGTTCAAAATATTATGAAGCAATCGAATTTTGGTGGTGCTAGTGTAACAGTACCGTTGAAACAAGATGTTTATAAATTATTTATATCAGATACTAATTATAGTGTAAGCGATTCAGTGAAAAAAATTGGTGCGGTTAACACTATAACAAAACTTGAAAATGGAGGATTTTATGGTGACAATACAGACTGGATAGCTATTCATAAATTGATAACTGAAACATTATTTACTAAGAGTTCAGTACTTGTTATCGGTGCTGGTGGTACGGCACGTGCTGTGTTATATGCACTGGAACAAATTGAATATATTCAATTTATATACTTGTACAATCCTCGTACTCCCGAAAATGCAATTCGTTTAGCAAGTACGTATAACAATCAGAATATTTTACCTGTTACAAAAGACGATATTAACAATCTGAAAAATGTTTGTATTGTCATTAACACTTTACCATCGTCAATTAATTTTACGTTAGATAATTTATTTTTCGAGCAACACAGTTCTTCAGCAGAACATCGTTCAGTATTATACGACGTCAATTATATACCGTACGAAACAGCATTGACAAAACAAGCCAAACAATATAATTGGACTATTATCTATGGTATTGATATGTTAATCGAGCAAGGTTTAGAACAATTTCAAATATGGACAGGGAAAGCGACCACAGTCGCCCCAATAATAAGACAAACTGTGCTCAAAGCATATCACGAAGTCATCGATCACAATGAGTAACTCAATCATTCTGTTCACGCTTATTTTTCTTCGTTTTCAACTGACAGTGGAATAAAAAATGAATAAAAATGGAAGTGTTTACAAAAAACAGCTGTAAGAAGTAGATGACGAGTTCATTTATAACGTCATCGTTTTCCTCCCATTTTCTGTTGTCTTTCTACTCAGTTACTACTTCTCCTTATTTCTTATGGTAAGAAGCAACTGGCGTCACCAGTCCTCGTCGTCAATAAACAAATGGTTTATTGCCGGTGTTCTTCACATACTAAACTTATCTTTTGGAGAATAGCTTTTTATTACAGATCAAAACATCTGATAAAGAGAGGGCACTCATGATAAGACACTTCCGTGAACAATGTGCCGTTTCGTATGTGTCGTGTTCTCATGATTTTCAAGCGAAACGTTCCCAAGCATACACCTAATTTAGGCATTTTTTCGCTATTGTGTGTTTTTTAGGATGTTATGTGTGGAAGTGAACCCGAAAAGTAGTTTCTTATTAAAAATAGTTACACGATGCAACATCAAACTAGTAATAGTACTTGATAATAATCAGCAAGTATGATGTTTACACTTGTCAAAAACATGGTTAAATCTACGAAGAGAATAATCAGTAATCTGTGTTTCCATCAATATTTGAGACTTTTCAGTTAATCGAAAAACTGATTTTAGAACTCTAGGAAAATTATTTTATTCTTTGTGAAAGATTTGGCTTAACTTAGAACTGCTTAGCTACAAAGACAAAATATTCTATCTGATAAAAGGAGGAGGATATCAATCTTTTTGATCACCAAATTTTCTGCACATCTCAATTACACACAACGGACCGTTTACTTTATACAGATAGAAATGCTGGGCATTATTTTTACGGTCATAAAGTGAGGCAGGTAGAAATCGATTTGCTGACGTATCAACAGTTTAGTAAACATCAATACCGAGGGCGATGTCAACAAAAAAGTATCTTTTTTTTGGTGATCAAAAGTACATTTACTCAAATGAGGAAGACAATATGCAAACAATGAATGACATTAAAAAAAGAAGATAATTTCTCTGAGTTTGCATAAAAGGTCCACGCATCAATTCTGATTAAAAAAACCTAATTTATCTCATTTCCTTTCGAAAAAATTTCTGTTTGAATTCTACGACCACATAAAAGACAATAGCCAGAGCACACTTACTTTAGCGGTATAAGTTCTGCAACCTTGGTTCAATGCGCGAACCGACTCTTCCACGATTAAAGCTTTTGCCCGTCTTTTATACTATCATATAGTTCTGAGCAGTTCAGTTTCTTGTTTTATCTGATCTATATTAATATCGAAAAGATGATGAAGGCTACTCTTTAAAAAGTTTTTATATCATACAGAACCAAAAAGGATATTTCTAATCTATTTCTTCTTTGTTACATTAATTTATCAGTTAATTGAAAAGTGTGTAAGGCGCTCCAAATTCGAAGTTACAGTGAAATTCGCAATCCACTCTTGTTGCATATCCCTAGACGCAGAATTTTGCGCTGATTCAGAATATCACCTTTAAAATTCGATTAACTTGCGTCTTCGTTGAGAAAAGCGAAAAAACGAAAAAACGTGTTTTTTTTGCCGAAAACGGCTAATTTTGTAAAAATCACTTTATATTTTGTTACAACAACTATTTGAAACTTTCAAAGTTAGTTATCCTGACTCATCGTGAAAAACTGCATCGATCTATGTAAGTTTTAAAATTTTCCAATGAATAAAAGTGATCTACAAATCCACACGGATCGATATAATAATGCGTTTTACATCGACCCCGGAAAAGTGCGATCAGAGTTTTTTCGTAATAGATACAAACTTAATTCTTTCGCCATTCGATTTCCCATGAAATTTGCTACAAACGCACGGATCTTTTTTTCGAATTTTTTTCCCTGCTGCTAGAGGAAATTCCAAATTCCAGAGAAAACCGACTAATTTGAAAACGCCATAATCTACAACAGTTACTGCAAAACGCGGACTCTTACAATCGCCTATTCGGGGGCAATCATTTTTTACCTCTATACTTCGAGTATCAAAAAATTTTAAGCAAAAACAAAAAAGTTATTAAAAAATCACTACGCTGATTGAGTCAAAAGCTGGATTTTTTCGGTAAAACCCTCATAACTCAACACGGGAAAAAAATTCGAAAAAAAGATCCGTGCGTTTGTAGCAAATTTCATGGGAAATCGAATGGCGAAAGAATTAAGTTTGTATCTATTACGAAAAAACTCTGATCGCACTTTTCCGGGGTCGATGTAAAACGCATTATTATATCGATCCGTGTGGATTTGTAGATCACTTTTATTCATTGGAAAATTTTAAAACTTACATAGATCGATGCAGTTTTTCACGATGAGTCAGGATAACTAACTTTGAAAGTTTCAAATAGTTGTTGTAACAAAATATAAAGTGATTTTTACAAAATTAGCCGTTTTCGGCAAAAAAAACACGTTTTTTCGTTTTTTCGCTTTTCTCAACGAAGACGCAAGTTAATCGAATTTTAAAGGTGATATTCTGAATCAGCGCAAAATTCTGCGTCTAGGGATATGCAACAAGAGTGGATTGCGAATTTCACTGTAACTTCGAATTTGGAGCGCCTTACACACTTTTCAATTAACTGATAAATTAATGTAACAAAGAAGAAATAGATTAGAAATATCCTTTTTGGTTCTGTATGATATAAAAACTTTTTAAAGAGTAGCCTTCATCATCTTTTCGATATTAATATAGATCAGATAAAACAAGAAACTGAACTGCTCAGAACTATATGATAGTATAAAAGACGGGCAAAAGCTTTAATCGTGGAAGAGTCGGTTCGCGCATTGAACCAAGGTTGCAGAACTTATACCGCTAAAGTAAGTGTGCTCTGGCTATTGTCTTTTATGTGGTCGTAGAATTCAAACAGAAATTTTTTCGAAAGGAAATGAGATAAATTAGGTTTTTTTAATCAGAATTGATGCGTGGACCTTTTATGCAAACTCAGAGAAATTATCTTCTTTTTTTAATGTCATTCATTGTTTGCATATTGTCTTCCTCATTTGAGTAAATGTACTTTTGATCACCAAAAAAAAGATACTTTTTTGTTGACATCGCCCTCGGTATTGATGTTTACTAAACTGTTGATACGTCAGCAAATCGATTTCTACCTGCCTCACTTTATGACCGTAAAAATAATGCCCAGCATTTCTATCTGTATAAAGTAAACGGTCCGTTGTGTGTAATTGAGATGTGCAGAAAATTTGGTGATCAAAAAGATTGATATCCTCCTCCTTTTATCAGATAGAATATTTTGTCTTTGTAGCTAAGCAGTTCTAAGTTAAGCCAAATCTTTCACAAAGAATAAAATAATTTTCCTAGAGTTCTAAAATCAGTTTTTCGATTAACTGAAAAGTCTCAAATATTGATGGAAACACAGATTACTGATTATTCTCTTCGTAGATTTAACCATGTTTTTGACAAGTGTAAACATCATACTTGCTGATTATTATCAAGTACTATTACTAGTTTGATGTTGCATCGTGTAACTATTTTTAATAAGAAACTACTTTTCGGGTTCACTTCCACACATAACATCCTAAAAAACACACAATAGCGAAAAAATGCCTAAATTAGGTGTATGCTTGGGAACGTTTCGCTTGAAAATCATGAGAACACGACACATACGAAACGGCACATTGTTCACGGAAGTGTCTTATCATGAGTGCCCTCTCTTTATCAGATGTTTTGATCTGTAATAAAAAGCTATTCTCCAAAAGATAAGTTTAGTATGTGAAGAACACCGGCAATAAACCATTTGTTTATTGACGACGAGGACTGGTGACGCCAGTTGCTTCTTACCATAAGAAATAAGGAGAAGTAGTAACTGAGTAGAAAGACAACAGAAAATGGGAGGAAAACGATGACGTTATAAATGAACTCGTCATCTACTTCTTACAGCTGTTTTTTGTAAACACTTCCATTTTTATTCATTTTTTATTCCACTGTCAGTTGAAAACGAAGAAAAATAAGCGTGAACAGAATGATTGAGTTACTCATTGTGATCGATGACTTCGTGATATGCTTTGAGCACAGTTTGTCTTATTATTGGGGCGACTGTGGTCGCTTTCCCTGTCCATATTTGAAATTGTTCTAAACCTTGCTCGATTAACATATCAATACCATAGATAATAGTCCAATTATATTGTTTGGCTTGTTTTGTCAATGCTGTTTCGTACGGTATATAATTGACGTCGTATAATACTGAACGATGTTCTGCTGAAGAACTGTGTTGCTCGAAAAATAAATTATCTAACGTAAAATTAATTGACGATGGTAAAGTGTTAATGACAATACAAACATTTTTCAGATTGTTAATATCGTCTTTTGTAACAGGTAAAATATTCTGATTGTTATACGTACTTGCTAAACGAATTGCATTTTCGGGAGTACGAGGATTGTACAAGTATATAAATTGAATATATTCAATTTGTTCCAGTGCATATAACACAGCACGTGCCGTACCACCAGCACCGATAACAAGTACTGAACTCTTAGTAAATAATGTTTCAGTTATCAATTTATGAATAGCTATCCAGTCTGTATTGTCACCATAAAATCCTCCATTTTCAAGTTTTGTTATAGTGTTAACCGCACCAATTTTTTTCACTGAATCGCTTACACTATAATTAGTATCTGATATAAATAATTTATAAACATCTTGTTTCAACGGTACTGTTACACTAGCACCACCAAAATTCGATTGCTTCATAATATTTTGAACGACTGTCACATCATTTGTTTCACATCGTTCATAATTATAGGGTAAATAAAAGTAATCAAAACCAGTTTGATGAATACATGGAGATAATGAACGTTGAATAGGACTACCAAACAGATAAAATTGTTTCGATTCAATTAAACCTAATGTATGTCGAATATCTTGAATTTGTTTTACTGTTAACTGTCCTTTGGCAGCTGGTCTAGGTATTAATTCGTGAGTAACGGGTGTCATAAATGTATTCAATACACGTGTCAATTTTCCTCGATTACCCATTAAGAATACAATACGTTTTGGTTCATCAGGCTGTTTTTGTGATTTTTTTAGTTGAGTAAAAATATCTAACATATCATCAGTTGTTGAATTACTATTATCAGTATCAATGACAATTTTAATTATATCAACTTGACCATTATGTGTACACTTGTCAATAAGTTGATTAAAATCGAATACGGACCATTTCAAATGTAAACTACCAATGACATATGAATGTTTATTTTTGATTGTTTTTAACCAATTATTTTTTATATCCTTACTCCAATTAGCTTCCATATCGATAAATTCACATCCAAATTTGATACCATAATTTAATAATTGAAAAATCTCTACTTCATTGTTATTAAATGTACCATAATTCATTTGACTTCTTACTGTATAAATGATAGGTAAATGGGTATGTTTTCTTATATAAGCTAATTGTTGACCAATGAAATCAATATCATACGATTCTAATAGATCAACACGTAATTCAATTGCATCGCATCCATGAATAACAGATAGAAATCGATCTTTGTCAACATTTAATAGATTTTTATATGTTAAACATATGAAAAAACTATTCTCAGATATTGGTAATTGTGTTTTTTTAGCTACAATTGTTTTGATAAATGATAAAAGATTTATTTCATTTGTTCTCCAATTTTGTTCATTTTTTAATAGACAAAATTCATATTTTGAACATTGACGATAATAAACTTTACGCTCTTGTAATTTTTCATTTAAATCAAGATGTGGTCGATCATTACTTGTACATTTTAAATAGTCCATTTTTATGTCGTCTAAATCACGATTTATATAAATAACATATGGTTGTTTACATAATTCATCTCGAACTTCTGCTGTTTCAATACAACCTCCACCACATGAAACAACAACATGTTCTTTGCATAATAATGTTTTTTGTACAATCTGTTTAAATACTTTTAATTCTAATGAACGAAATATTTGCCATCCATTTTGATTAATATAGTCTTTAATAGAACTACCATGGATTTCTTTATCAATTTCTTTATCGACGTCAATAAATAAATATTTTAATTTGTTAGCAATAAATCGACCAATTGTTGATTTACCCGAACATGGCATACCAATCAAAAATATTCTGATGTTTGAATTTTCTAAATAAGCAAATAGTGTAATTGATGAAGACTAATAAATATTACATACTTTTAGTGTTCAATACAGTTTCATCTAAGATTAACATTGGTGATGTAACTTTAAAGCCAAACACCTTTTCTAGTTGCAACCAAAATTCTGGATATGTTTTATCCACACAGCATTTATCATCAATACTAATGTTTTTACAACGACTACTAACTATAGAAAATGACATAGCAATACGATGATCATCATAACAATGGATTATGGCTGATTGTTCTATATTATGATTATTAATACCTTCTATATCTAAGCCAGTCTCGACTTCTGAGGCACTAATGCCACATTTTTGCAATTCCGTTACCATTGCTTCAATTCTGTTACATTCTTTCAAACGTTGATTCGATATATTTCTTATTCGTGTTCGACCATGAGCAAATACGGCAACACACGCTAATGTCATAAATGTGTCTGTCATCTTATTCATATCAATCTCATCTGCAATGGCTTGCAACTGTTCGGGACCAGTTAGTGTTGTTGTTGTTTCAGTTTGTGTAACATGGCATCCCATCATCTCCAATATTCGACAAAACTGACTGTCTCCTTGCAAACTATTCGAACCAATATTGGCTACGGTTACTGTTAAACCAGGATGGACGGCGGCTATTGCTAGAAAATAACTGGCTGACGAGGCATCACCTTCAATTTGTATTTCAGACGGATTTTGATAAGGCCCAGTGCAGGGTATAGTATACGAGAAGGGTTCACTATCATCGACTGCAATGCTGAATTGAGTTTTCATCAGTTCAATTGTCATATCGATGTATGGTTTACTAACAATTTGTTTAGCTTGATTTAATTTTAAGACAACGGACTTTGAAGCAAATGGTGACATTAACAAAAGGCTCGTCACATATTGTGATGACACATCCCCATTAATTGTTATTTCTCCACCTCTAAATTGACCATTGCTGCTGATTTTAATTGGTAAATGACCATGTTCGTTCAAATATTCAATATTATTTTTATTCTGAGTTAAAGTGTCAACTAAATCTTTGATTGGACGCTCTTTTAATCGCTCATCACCAGTTAAAATTATTTCAGTTCTATCGGGTAAAATTGTGCATAACGTTGTTAAAAATCGACTACATGTACCAGAATTATTTAAATATAACGTTGATAAATCTGTTAAAGTTAATTTGCCACCTGTTCCATGAATGATTAGAATTTCATTTTTATCCCAGTAATATTGTACACCTAATTGACGTAAACAAGTTAACATTGTTTGAGTATCAATTGAATAGAGTAGACCGTGTATTCGACTTACACCGATACCTAATGCACACAATATAAGAACTCTGTTTGATATACTTTTACTACCCGGCACATATACCGTTCCTGCACTACTTGTCATGTTATCTGCAACTAACGTCACATTTGTATCCAATTGATTAATGAGGTCTTGATCATCAATACTTGTTGTATAGCTTGGTGACGATTTAACTGAGCCAATATTGGTTAGTATAACAAGTTGTTTCTTACCATTTCGATTTTTCTTGTCAATTGCCATCTTTTCAACTATATCGTGAATAGATAAATTAGACGGCAGTTTTGTTGGTAAATGAAAAGATTTCAACATATTGTTTAAACGGCACATAACAATATTTGAATTCATCAAAAAGCCTTTATTTCTGGCTAATTCTGCTTCTAATACCATACCGATCGACACGCATTCACCATGTAATAACTTTCCATTTAATAATATTTCAATGCCATGTCCGATACTGTGTCCAAAATTTAAAACTGAACGTAAACCAGACGTTTCTTTTTCATCTTGAATCACAATATTCACTTTCAATTTCACACACTCATATATAAGTTTTATCATAACTTTTGTGTCCTTATTTAGAATTTTATCGATACTGGTTTCAATAAATGTAAACAACTGTTCGTCACAAATCAACGCCATCTTTATAGCTTCAGCCATTCCATTACATAAATCTCTTACTGATAATGTCTCCAAGAACCGAATGTCGATCAATACAGCCTTGGGACGATGAAATGATCCAAGTAGATTTTTTCCATATTTTTCTACGTTAATACTCGTTTTGCCACCAATACTGCTATCAATCATTGCTAAAAGACTTGTGGGAATCTGAATGTAACCAATGCCACGCATATACGTTGAAGCGACAAAACCAGCTAAATCACCTACAACACCACCGCCAAGCGCTAATATCACAGTATCTATATTACAATTGTTGTCAAACATGAAGTCTTCAATATTTGCCTTTTGTTCTCGACTTTTACTAGATTCACTTGGCGGAATAGTGTAATGAAGTATGTTGACATTTTTCACTTTAAAACTAGTAATGATTGTTTCGCCATATAATTTGAATAAATTTTCATCCGTTATCAACACATATTTGTAAGAAGATGGTGTTAATTTAAAAACATAGTCTGGCAGTAATTGTAGAAGATCATATCCAATATGAACATTATACGTACCGACTGGTATGATATTATTTGAATGATTGCTATCCATCTTAGAATCAAATTTGAAGTAATAACACGTATCAATACCGTGGTCTTAGATGTTCTGAAAATCTTAAAAGTATATTACAATGATCGATGTGATTGACGTGAAATATCAGTCTAGTTAAGCAAGATATTGAATAAATGGTCCGGTAAGATTTCCTTGATGAGGATGAATAAGTTCTTTCTGCAAGATAGTCTCTTCACATTAATAAAGAAAGCACTAATGCTGTTACAAAGTTCTAATACTATTATGAAGATACGTTTTGGCGAAAAGAACATGAATACCACAAAAGACAGTTATATTTTATAAAAAAAATATGTTAGGCGTGGGATGCACTTACTTTTATTGTTCATGCATGAGAAATTTTCGTCTATTCATCAACGCATTTTCTCTCATAACAAGAGAAAACAGAAAGGATCATACGTTTAATACACTCGGTGGGTTTCATAGTTGAATTCTAAGTAAGTTTTGTCTTAGAAATACTTCTGACTTGTGTGGATCAAATAGCAACGTTTTTCTCAGGTCATATGCAAAGCATATGTACTTGTCTCTATTCGTATGAAATTTTACATCTAAGAGAAACATAGAACATTTCGTCGACCCACTCACAGTGGGCGTTTTCCTAACAACAGGTGGACATCGGAAATTTTTACTCGTAAAATATTTTTTCATGAATAATTATCATTGCTTCGTCAGCTCTGATGCTTTCAAAGAGAAAATAAATGTTTTGAGAAAAAAAATCACTTTTTTCGAAAAATCCACCTTGCAGATTCCTGGGGAAAAACCTCTATGGATAGTTACTCCATCCAAAACTTACGACTTTATGGATGATCCAACAGAACTCGATGCGCTGAATGTGACCTTGTTTTTTCTTAAGTATTTGTCTACTGAAAGAAATAGATTTTAGCTCAAAAACTAGGGCTTTTTGGAAACCTAACAATGAGATCGAACCGAGAAAAGGAGCCAAAATTCATACTCTACGTCGTTTCTATATATAGATAAATATTTACAAGCAAAAGTGGATTAAACGTCGTTAAAGTTTTAATGCTGCTGATTAGAAGATGTTTGTGCAGGAGTGATTTCTGTCTAAAATCAAACTCAATTCGGATGCGAAGTGTGAGAAATTCGAGTGGTGTGCATCTTGATGTGTTTGTCTCAAATTCATTTTCTTGACCTTCTCTCTCCACTGTGCCCGTTCAGAATATCACAGTACATTGACACTTAGTAACGTTCCAGTAGAAAAAAGTGAAACAGACTTTTATTGACTATGAGGTAGTAAAAAGTCTCAGCTGCTGTGATTCGGGTTGGAACAATAATTCTTTTGGGATTACATAATCCATATCTTGAAGTATACTTTTCGATATGTAGATGAGAAAACCGAGCACTTCGGCTGTTTTGCCAGTTATATGCTCAAATTCATTTTGCGCCCCTAAAGGGCGATTTCAATCAAACTTAGCTGTTCTACTTTTCTTGGGGAGAGTAGCAAACATTGATGATTTAGACAGACTGTACCCATCCTCATTCAAATAAAACAAAATTAAATGTCTGTCGAATATACAGCTATTTCTTATTTTATGATGTGGTATGAGATTTATTTTTCTTTCCAACCATATATCTGCTGCTTTCAATTTTTTCGCAGAGGCGTAGCAAAAAGAATGTGATTCTCGTGGGAGG